>JAVTVY010053500.1:0-27485 GCA_036873755.1 Hanleya hanleyi
AGGACAAGTCTGCTCTTGTGTATGTGTAGGGCAGCGAGGTCTCTGTCGAAGATTGTCTGCCATGCGAAGGATGGTCTTGCTTGTCTGCTTCCACCAAGCGCCTACACTCAAAGTTTCTCAAATTTGGCGATACATATCGCATGCTGATAGCAAAATACGAACGTAGCGTGCAAGATCTATGGCGCTACGTTTCGTAACTTGTGTCTAATTCCGCTTAACCCGGGCTAGGGGCCGTATGAACCCATGTACTTCAAGATCCTCATGGTACTCATATGAACAGGCACAATCAAAGCGTGGCTGAGATACATCATTCTTTAGATGACGACTTTACAACGAATATTATGGATTAAGAATACTGATCAGCGATACGGATTTGATATTTTTGGAACATCATGATGTCTTGCCGGCATCATTGAAAACTGTTGACCGCTTCTCTTGCAGGAAACAAGCCTATGTTTTTGTATACTATGATTGTCTTTTTGAATTTGGTGCTAATACTGTTATATGGAAAATGGAATAGGTCTTTGGATTATGGACGCGGATATTCTCTAATGGACGACGGCTGAATATGAATGACGGGCGAGACGCTTGTAATGCGAAGGATGGTCTTGCTTGTCTGCTTCCAACCCTCTAGCGCAGTTTTTCCATAGTCTTACCGAAGCCAGAGTTGTTCATACTCTTGTACAGGCCTTCTCGAAGTCGCTGGTAGCCCATTTTGAGCTCTGTGTTAATCCGAATGTAGGGCTCCATCCAAGTGCTCTGGTCGAATCTTAGAGCCCGGTGAATATTCTTTAACCTCATGCCCAGAGAGAAATAATAAAGCTACATATTGTGGTAGTGCACCACATAGTAGTCTTTATCGCGGAGATTTGGTAATAGTTTTTAGACTGGTTCACCCCCTACACCTAGAAGCTTGTGCCGGTACTCTGACATCCACTCTTGCTGCAAAACCATGCGCTCTGGCGCTAGTGTATATGTATTATGCGCAATGTGCTGCTAGTGTTGGTACTCGAGGTCAAACTTCGGGATGTAACCTTTTTTCGCGTCTACCGTGAGAGAGGCAATCTCTCTCTCTAGATGCCCAAAGTTTTCTAACCCCTCGAAAGCGCCATCCGTATAGGTTATTGGCATCGAGATAGAGGATGTGAGTGTTGGGCTGGGGGGAATCGTACTCTCTGATCTTTCTGATGTTGGCCTCGCAATGTCGTTTGGAGACCATCGATATCTAGGCCATACTGCTTCGGGTCTTCCTAGGTCTCGAAGACATCAACCAGAAGGAGCACGTCAGTGTGAAGATAGTGGTCGTGATAGCCCCCATATTTTTGCATTCGAATGTGTCCCAGACCTTCTGGGCGTCCTGATAATCCTCACGCTGATATGTTCATACGATAGCTTGCTGTAGAAGGCCTCTTGAGGTGGCAGCCTCTTATTGAGCGCCCCCAGCCATCCATATGCTCATATGGATAGACGCCCTTCCTCAACAACAGCTGTCGTCTGTTCCGATTTGGCTCATATCTTGCTGAGATCGGGAAGACTTCTAGCTTGTTAGCTGCGACCAGCTGATCAAGTGAGTCCAGTGAGGTCAGTAGGAACTGAGCGCTGTTTCCGGGGAAATCAACCCCTGCCTCAGAAGTGTGGTCAACTCTTGTACGGGTTGGTCCATGTTGCATGGGTATAACCAAGGGGAAACATTAAATAAGTTGATCGAGCATCACGGCGAATTTTAACCTTGGTCGACGATCATTATATACAATTACAAGCGTCTAGTCCGTCATTCATAATCCAGCCGTCGTCCATTAGAGAATATCCGCGTCCATAATCCAAAGACCTATTCCATTTTCCATATAACAGTATTAGCTTTCACTTTCACTTTTCACTTATTACACTTTCAGCTCCACGGAGGTTGCACAACCTACTTTCTAAGTTCCCATTTCACAGGGATGAGGCTCGATCGCGCTTTTTTGTGAGTTGGGCACGATGATGCTTGCAATGTTGGTAAATACCACAGGTAAGCAATCGGCCGACCATTAGCCACTTACACTGGTTCTGGCCCTTCAATTTCGATTGGTTTACTCTCTGCGATAGGTATGTCTAAATGGCAGACCACGAGCCGGCGAAGGGGGGGGGGATGGGAGGGCGTCCCTTATGCTCTACATAATATATACTTTGGCAACACCAAAGTCGACTCAAGGTGGAAGGATAATTACTCAATTATCCGTCTACGCCAGGACGTCTCAAAATAGATGGATAATTGATAAATTATATGTCTACGCGAAGTTTCATGCGTATTATATGAGGGGATGAGCTAGAACACCCATGTCTATACTACTGGAGAAACATTGCCTGAAACAAGTCTACCGCATACAGCCGTATTTGAGGTGGATAAGTTGCGGAACATGATCTCCAACATATCAGGAATACCGAAGAGATGCGCTATACCTCCGACAACATACTATGCAGATATGCCTACGAGATAAACGCCGCTGACCTGATTCCAAGCCATGTGACTTGAAAACCAACTGCCTATATCGTGAACACAGACCTATCAACTCTCCCCGGGAACAAGGAGTGTTCAACAATAAGCGGGGAACATTCTTGACCCATATTCGCTACATTTCTAGAAAAGTTCAGTTTTTATAATGACATTAAGCTTCAAAGCGACAAATACTTCAATTGCAGTCACTATTGCACACATCGTTTACTACAACTCACACGGAGAATTGTACCGAGTACTGTGACAGAATTAATCAAACCATTGTCATAATGATTGTTATCATAAGTTAGTTTCATCCACTTCTGTTGTTATGTATATCTCTTTGTTGTGTGGTATTCTTCTCATTGTGTATCTAATCCAGGTCCTCTGAATTGTAGCGGTTGGACTAATTCCTTACAAAAAGATTCGACTAATTGTTTTTACCATGATTATTTGTATAAATAACCAAACCCACTAGTCCCTTTTTGTATTTAAGGGGTGTCATTCCCCGTATTGGCACATGATCTAAATTCATAACCAGGAACGGATGGGAACCGTACTTTCGGGAACCTATTTTGATCTAAAGAATTCCATCAGCCTTACTCGACGTTCTAAAGAATACACTTTATTGAAGGCGAGGGTATATTCTGTCAAGAATAAAGGGCCATCGGTACAACAGATAAAACTTCGAATATTGACGACAAGAACGAATCCCCCATATATAAGGAAAGGTACAGACACGGCGAAGCGAGGAACAAAGCAGCCCTTCAAAGTCTGTATCCGGATAGGGTCAGAAGTTTGCATATGGGGTACACGTTTCAAAGAGATTATCAGGCCAAATGAACCAAAGAGCTCTTTAAAATTTCTAA
Organism: Hanleya hanleyi; assembly: GCA_036873755.1. Classification (NCBI taxonomy): domain Eukaryota; kingdom Metazoa; phylum Mollusca; class Polyplacophora; order Lepidopleurida; family Hanleyidae; genus Hanleya; species Hanleya hanleyi. Next base: position 3,343 of record JAVTVY010053500.1, read on the forward strand.
ATGAATTCGGAGAGAAGGCACTTCGACATACGAACTCGTTGAGTTGATGGATGATCAGATACAGGGTAAATTTTACCAACAGGAACTCCAACGAGTTAAAATGGATCCTGGCGCCTTAAGAGTCGAAAAGGTTCTCAAGACACCTCGACGTGCGGTAGGGTGGAAGAACTGGTCAAATACATGGGCTGGCCATTCAAATGTCTCAGCTGGATATCTTTTGAAGATATTGAGACAACATTGCACAATCGGCTTCATAATGATATAGAACAGGGTAGATTCCCCTTGATGAATAATGAGATATATTTGTTTTGCAGTGAACTACATCTTGTTGGGCACACTTCAATACTAAAATACCAATAAAACAAAAACACAAGAACTCTTCGGCGTCCGCGTCTTCCAAACGTATTACCTTGCGAACGTACATGGCCAACGGCTCTTTCCAGAGCCAACGATTTCTTCGAAGGAGTAGCAGCTAACATTGTACCAAATTGTAAACGAGTAGCCCCCACCTACACCCAACCACCATGAGAGATCTTAATAATCAAAGAAAAACTAGCAATTGATCTGAAAACTTCCGTGCGTTTTGTGTTCACTGACCTGTGAATTACAAGTTGGGTATGTCAAATCGACAACGCTGACTGTTCATTGCCGTTAGAACGGCTCTCATGTTAATCGCCGACATTTGAAATACCATTCGACAGAGCTCGTCAGCATTCGCGAAGTTGGCATGTCGATTCTGTTTGCTTTGAACTGGCGTTCTGATTGGTCAATTTCCAGAATTCACAGGACATGATCTTTGTTTGGAAGTCCTAGGGCTTATTCGAGGAGCGACATTCAGGTCTTATTTCATTGAGACAGGATTTCGCTAAGTTTAAAAATCTTCTTCCTTACACTAAGTCAGTTTCTACGCTCCCACTGTAGTTGTGATGAGACGAGTGAAGAAAAGTTGACTTTGGTAAGAACATGTACACGGAGTAATGGTAACGCGGAAATGAACTTCCGATGGGTCTGATAGCACCGTTATACGGAGATGACATGTTCTCCGCTATTGTCTCACTGCTCCGTGCACATCGGATGATCTACCCAACGGGGAACTTTGGTGTGTACTACAGCCACGTTTGCTTCTAAATATCACAGACAATCTATGTTCACCATCATTACTGGATATCCCACTTTAATCGCCTTGAGTAAATTGTTGGCAAAATAGACGATACAGAACCGTCAACATTTTGCTAGAAAACACCAGGAAGGCAACGAATCTCAAATTGACTCATTTCAGTAAAAAAAACAACCACATGACACAGTTAAGGCCCATTCTCACGATGCGATTTGTAGTAACAACTCGGCGGGGGAATCCCCTGATTTGTAGCTTGCAACTAATCGCATGAAATAGGACCTGTTCTATTTCATACGACTTGTAGCACGCGACTAAAATCGTACGAGTGTTCTCCCGATGCAAGTGAGTTGTATGCTACAAGTTGTTACTACAAATCGCACTGTCAGAATGGGCCTTTAGTAACCTCTCCCGCGATTGTCAAAACATATCAAAATTTGGTAAACTCGCCACCAGGAATAAACTGTTTCATATAAAAATAAGGTTGGTGTCCGAATTTGAATTTCCTATATAGAATATCATACTGTCAGACCAGCACTGGAGCCCGCGGACAAAGTCGAGTCTATATCCAAGTGACTATTTCCGAAGAATTCCTTATCTACATTAATGACCCACTTTTGAATCCAGTCTTCCTTTTCCTCTGTCATTAACTCATTTTCCTCTATGTATTTCTTCACGTCGTGATATGCATCAGACTCATCAACATGGCGCCACGTTTTCCAAGTTTTCCATGTTCGCGCCGATTTTTCACGAACTAAACGTTCTTCTTTGGAATGCACTTCCGTTAGCCTAGTTTCTTCTGAAGGCTGACTTCCGGTACGCTTCTCGTCCAAAGTACCGTTCAAGCCGTGACTTTGTAGAGTGGACGTTTCGCTGTCCTGCACTTTCTTCACATTTTCTCTCCCGCTCATTGTCTCCGACTCTATCTTTGTTAATTTATGCAGTTTGTCTTTATATTGCTCCTCGTGCCATTTTTTAAACTGTTCAATTTTCTTTCTTATAGAAAAGGGTTCCTGAGAAATATTCGAACTAAGTGAGGAGTATCGTTTCCACTCTTCTACTGGTTGGTCATGTGACCTATCCAGCGTGTGTCTCTCAAACTTGTCGTGTATTTCCGCACTATTCCCTATCTGGAGTTTTTTGGTCAAGTCTGTAGTAAGTGATGGCGGTAAAACACATGACTCTTGCTCTGGCAATCTTCCGTCAGCATTTTTTTCCTTGGGATCTTTGAACATTTGTTTCTTTTTTCTCTTCCTCCTAACTCCAGAGGCTATCGGAGAACAATCTGGAAGTTTGACGCTCTCTATTGTGGATACAGTTTTGTCTCTTATGAGAGAACTCCTCACGTATCTGTCGTCCAAGGTTTTTACTTGCGGCGATCTTAACGTAGGCGCTTCAGTCTTGCTATGTTTATTAGCTGAATGCCGACCAAATGAATCGTCGGGAGACCGAAATGCTGACCAACCATTGACGTTACTTTCGATTGGCGGCAGAACTGTTTCCTGTTGTAGCCTCCGATTATATAGCGATTTTCTCGATTCTCTTCCGTTAGCAGGGTAAGAGGAAATCATACCAGTCTCGTTATCAATTGTAGCCCCTCCGTAATGGCGGCTTTGATGTATTTTGGCTTCTGTTGGGATAACATCCGGTCTAGCTGCATTAAGCGTATTCTTGATCTGATATTGTTTGCCATGACTCGGCTGTCCCATGTCGCTGTACTTTTGACCGGATTGGGAAAGCCCTTGGGTGCCTGGGTGTGTGGTCACCCTGACGTGAAGATGAAGTCCATGGGAACTGGGTTGGCCTGCAAACAGAGACACGCCAGTACTTTCCCTGAGGTTCTCTCGGGCGCTACTGTTGCCCCGTTTTGACAGTTTGGACATGGTGGTTGCATTTCGTCGGATAGCCGGACGCTCTTCGTGTCGCTCGGGTCCGGAAGCTGCATTGCCGCCCTCGCGGAATGACGACTGTCTTGTTCGTCGTACCATAGTCTGTTCGAGAAGGGCTGTCTTATGTCTCTTCTTGTTTCTCCGGTATTTGGCTCATTGACCCACACTGCTCAGCAGAGCGACACTGAGAATAAATAACGGAGAAAAATATATGGTTAACACCAATTTTACTTAGAAATCATTGTCACACTCACACACTTAGAACCATTGTTACACACACTCATACACCCAGAATCATTGTCATACTCACACACTTAGAACCATTGTTACACACACTCATACACCCAGAATCATTGTCACACTCACACACTTAGAACCATTGTTACACACACTCATACACCCAGAATCATTGTCACACTCACACACTTAGAACCATTGTTACACACACTCATACACCCAGAATCATTGTCACACTCACACACTTAGAACCATTGTTACACACACTCATACACCCAGAATCATTGTCACACTCACACACTTAGAACCATTGTTACACACACTCATACCCCCAGAATCATTGTCACACTCACACACTTAGAACCATTGTTACACACACTCATACACCCAGAATCATTGTCACACTCACACACTTAGAACCATTGTTACACACACTCATACACCCAGAATCATTGTCACACTCACACACTTAGAACCATTGTTACACACACTCATACACCCATAATCATTGTCACACTCACACACTTAGAACCATTGTTACACACACTCATACACCCAGCATCATTGTCACACTCACACACTTAGAACCATTGTTACACACACTCATACACCCAGCATCATTGTGATTGCGGATATCTTGATGAATCTTTCCAGTCATGAGACGGTGTATTGTGGTCTGGTTATCTCAGTATCTGGCTTCAATGATCACGACTAAGTAATGACACATCTGAGAAAACTAGAGCACAAGGAACTTCGTAGCCACAACTGTTCCTATCAATAATACCTTCGGAATCATCCGAAGGTATTATTGATAGGAACAGTTGTGGCTAGTAACTTCCCAGATGCGAAGAAATAAAGATATCCGCTATGCCCTCGATACCAGTTGGTATTTAATGGGGGCCTGTATCGAGGCACTGACAAACGTTCTGAAGAAACAGCCCCAGTTTCGAAGAGTGTATACAAGTAGACAAAGGGCGCTTTGCCTCGAAGAATGAGCAATTATTCCCCAATACCATTAACTAGAACTTACCTGTAAGGTTAAATGCTCTACATAATCGCGATGATCTCGTATCTCTCAGTATACATACGATCTATAAAGCATGATACAACAATAATTCTCTGCCCTCCAGATGGATTTGTGCTAGATCTCCATCTTTGTTCTATGAATGTATTGATGTTTTTCGAATATTTCATTCAACCTATATATGTTTTCAAGGTAGAACCCCCTTATCGATTCTTTATTTAGTTACTGCAATTTGGCAATATATCATTGACAAAGGTATCTGTTTATCTATATAGGTATTTAGTTAATTCTGGGTTAAGGGTAATCAATACCTATTCATCTGCCGAACATGTGTCAAGTCATCACCGGCTATTCTATTATTCATATCCACCCCCTTATATATACACCTACCCGCTCATAATGGAGTCGTGCAACAAGGTGGAAGAATTCTAATAATTAATGAAACACGGTTACAAATTCTAGCGAAAGGCGACGATAACATAATTGTCGACTCTCTATTCGGTCACTGCGACACTTCCTACACGCTTTAAATGTGAAATGTACCAGAAACTTTGGAGGTTGATTGGGAGAGGTATTGAGGGACCCTTCACGGTTCTTAAGGGTTCTTAAATAAATAACCTGTTGTAAAATACATTTTACCTTCAATGGTTCTTCAGCCTTTAAAGGATCTCCCATTGCCTCGGTCAATGAACCCACTGAAAACATTTTTTTCTGCCAATATTAACTCGGAATTCCGATAACAACCATTTTCGAGAATTTCAAGTAATGCACCTTCGAATTGTAATTGCCAGAGGAAAATATTTAGTTCGACTGGCAAATCATTAGAGAGGTTATCGCTTTAATAGTTATGAGTAAAAAATCTCGAAACAAATTGGTCTTTTTCACATTGCTTGGGGACAGATTCACAATTTCACATTGCTTGGGGACATATTCTTGGTATGTGCTTTAGAATAGGTTAACCAGAGGACTATTCTGTGAAGTCATGTGACGCAGTCAGTATGTCGGCACCTCTTCCCACTTCCCTTATATGTGTTGTAATTCAAAAAAGAATATTATTAAGCGGCCTACTCACCCGGTCAACTTTCTTTGAATCTACTATACACGAGCTAGACACTGCAGCGATTCGGATTTGTAATCTACTACATCCCCGGCATGAGTTATTTCTCAATGTTTTGAAGAGGGTGGGGGTATATACGTTGGAATAGCGCTGGTGTGTATAAAATACATATAACGTTCGCGAGGGACAAAGGCGTGATTTGACCCAAGTAAATAGTCGAATTTCCACGGTTGAATGCAGCTACAAAACAGGCTCAATATAAAGTATAGACCCGCTAATTCACGTCTGGCCATAAACCTTAAGGATGTCCGCTGGTGGTTTTTGACTTTGGCAGCCATTTTGCCTGTTTTTCTATTGGGTTATCTCCCTTCCCTAGGTTAAGAGATGGGGATTTCCTTTAAAAGCCTTCTAGCCGAGAATTTTGCACAGCAACATCCATCCAATTTGCCAAATTTTGAAAGACATTGTGATTATCTGCAAACAGTTAGAATATAAGAAAAAGTTAAATACTATTTATATGAATTTTTCATGAATATGCTTCAAAACTAGGGCTATTCCCTATGCTTTCTAGGTTATCAAATTGAGCATAGGGCAGTCCACTTAATGTTGCCTACAGCTCAAAAATGCACACCAACCTATATTTTTTTCTTTGTTTTTCCTCATATTACACAATTATGAATGCAACAACACACATTATTCAAAAAGTTAATTACTTTGATTTACCACCAGCGGATATCCTTAACAAGAGCATATCTTGTAATCCATCCATATAGCTCCAGTTCACAATGGGTAATAAATGATACTCTGTACACATGCTTTATTGACAAGCTTCTAATGAATGCTAAAACCAGCGAAGGACTGTAACACACCTAACCCCAAACCTCTCTTCGGCAACACGCATTCGAAATAATTCATCTGGCGGACAGTAGTGTAAATATGGGTGCTTGGGGACAGAATCCCAGGTTCAGGATCAGTAATCATGATCAGGTTCAGGATTAGTAGTGGGAAAATGAGAGACCGGAGTAACCTGAGCAAGGAGCAGGGAGCAGAAAGGAGGAGGAGAACTAGATGATTGGTAGCAGCTGTTCCAATAATACAGTGACATGCACAACAAATCATCAACCGGAAGTAGATACATATACCTTTTAAACTTATTTTATGAGTGTATCGAGTGGACTACTCTCGTTTTTGGAGAGACCGTCGAACGGATGACATCCTCATTACAATAGCTTTACCATGTCGACAGAAGACTAAGTTAGCGATGCTGAAGCGGATCAAATTATGCGCAGACTAGGCTAGATAGAGAGCTTGGTGAGGCAAGAAGCGCGTCAGGGTGGAGGACGAAGATCTAAACCAAGCTTCGCTCCAGGATAGCGATAGGAGAAATTCAACTGTCTCTTCCACGTGGTGAGGGGGTGAAAATGGTCACGATAATGTCCGACTCAACAAATTGGTGAACGCTGATTTTCTGGTGCTGTCTAACGAGTTATGATTTAGCGCGCTCTGCAATTTGTTGGTGATCGAAGAAAAACCCACGGCGCATGCAGGCGAACAGCTTGGCCATCACTGCCGTTCATTGTCTAGCGGAGGACAGAAGCTTGGTGAAGGAAATATAGGAACAAAGACGATCCTAGCGGGAGAAGTCAGAACCCTGCATTGTGCAAGTCTCTTCCAGTATTCCTCCCTTTAACCAATGAAGATTTAAATCAAGCATCCCTCTCTCCAATACCTATTTGCATATGATAAAGATGTGGATATTATTAAGATGTGAAAATATAGATGTGGATATTATCTCGTTGGCTAAATGGGTAAATCCTTTTCTCTAGGAAAGAACACATCAAAATGTAGGAATAAAACGGTACATACATGTGTGTGTAAAAAGGTTGGATAATTTTGTTTGAATTTTGGATATAATAGGGCTAGGTCACGCATACGCGTTGTAGTTTTTTCAAAAATCAACCTCAGTCCATACTTTTCTGCGCAATAACACCCATGTAAATATACAGCTCTATAGTATACATCTGCACTGGTATGGTGATTGGAAAGGAGTTAGAAATCCTAACACATTCTCTCCATATGTCAAACGCTCATGTGAGTAAACATGGCGATCATACATACGATTCTGATTGGCTCAATTCTCAGACGCTAATCGAACATCTTGGTATGGAGTGGAAACTTTAGGGGATCCCTATGTTTAAACTACAAGGGTTAATCCTAGATTTCTCCGCAACAACGGATACGGGTTATACAAGAGGTATCACGTGATCAAACATTGTCGACGATTCAAACAAGACGATCACATGCTTGATTCTGACTGGTCGAGTCCTTGAATCTGCACCCTGATCTTGCTCAAGATTGTGACCGTTACTCCATATTTTGACCGTTAGGGCCTACTTCATATTTTGACCCTGATCATGATGACGTCACTGATCCTGAACCTAAACTTGGTCATGATCATTGATCCTAAAAGTGAACCTGGTCATGATCATTGATCCTGACCAGAACCTGTGTCCCAAAGTGACCATTTTACATTACTGTAAACATAACCTCCATCTCCTCTCGCCCCGCCAAAATTGATAGTTTTGTGATTGGAATATCGTTTCTAAGTTCACACCCTTGCTGCCTATCTTTATTCACAAGTCGACTTGACCTTGATGGATCTGACCTACGGAAGCATTCAAATTCGAAGTGTAAATTTCAACTACAAACCAGAGCCAATCAGAACATACCAAAGGAATATGTGTAGGATGACTTTCTCTCAGTAGTTATGCCATTCCTCCTAATATGGCAGTAGGTGTGGCCAGATACATAAGACAGCCAATCAATAACCCATTCATTCGGCACATCTCGAAATTCAAATGGATTAGAGTTTAATGACTTCGTGTCTATCTATAAATTATTTTGAACAGAGCCACTGGGCTGAGGCTTTATTTATTTATTTATTTTAAAATACATCGCTTATAAACATCTTAAATAAACTATGAAATGTATCGTGAAATTAAAATAAAACATTGAGTTGATGGGCCGCGAAATCCGTATGGGAAGCGGCCCTTAAACTACAATTTCAATCAAATCACAGGGCTGAGATTTCACGGCTAACTCGGAGTGTGAATGGAGATGTTGAATTGTGTAGGGAGATGTTGCTGACAAGCCCACCCACTAGTCTTCCGTCTGTCCAATGTAGACTATGGTGTTCGCGATGATGAACCCACATACAATTCTATCTATTCTATTCTATTGGATAGATTCAATACATGTATAACTTTTAAACAACTTGGGTCTATGTCTCACGAGTGATCACTTCTGACTCAATAAGCAAGACGTATTTGTGTTCTATACGACAACATTCCAATATGGCGGGAAGTCGTGTTTAATTAACGGTTTATCCATTATTGAATACATGGCGGTAATAGGAGATCTACGGGACCGGGACTGGCCAAGCAGTGTTATTATTCCGATTCTTTCGTGAATACCGTACGTGATGCCACTACTTAGAGTTTTTGGGACCATAGTTGGTTTGCTTGTTCCTTGATTGATTTTTTTTTCGACGCTGTTCACAAAGCTCCCACTTCCATGCTTATAGGCCTAGTCTGACTCGTTCCAGCGGATGATGCTATAATAGTACAGTTGATTCATACTGTCGCCATAAATTTGGACATCATCATATCGGCGCAATTTTACGTAGCATGGTGACGTCCAGATATGCTGAAATATCGCTGATTTTCACGCCCCAGTGATTGTAAGCACCTCGTGATTGTCGCTATTATTAAATTGTCACTGAATAACACTCCCATTCCTGGTAGGCCTATATATGACGAGGGTGGGAGAAGGGGGTGAGGCATTTGATATGGCTATATCCACAGGACTGCTTTATATTAATATGACGATGGTACCGGTGTGACGGATAAGAATGTCCTGGTGATTAGTGTCCCTTCTTATATCCTTTTCAACTAAGGACGGACACTTATCCCCAATGTAGAGAAAAGTGTCCTAGCTAGTTTGGAAGATAGGGACCGGACAATCTTAGCCACTGCACATTCTTAGCCTCCACACCGGTACTGTGCTTAACTTGGCACAAAATCGTACGTGTGACAAGTACTACCCAAACGATCCAGACTGGCTGCCTGAATTCAATGGGGCGTTAAAACCAGTGGTATTCCATCGTATCGCCATTAGACATATTTCTTGCCTTGCACTGGCACTTTTATACACTTATTGAATTGGTTAATCCTTATCCCTTTTCGAAAGTACTCAGGCACATTGACATGCACCAATGGGGTCCCCAGTTGGACAGTTCCCCAGTCGGACAGTTTACCACTCGGACATTTCCCACCTTCGAGATTTACCCAAAATATTTTTCGAAGAAAAAAAACCAAAGAATTATTTTTACTGTTCATTATTATATTTCAGATAATGTTCAACGACAATTTAGTCCACATGCATGGTGAATGACAAATGTAGTACGCGTATAGCACAATATCCTTGTATAAGATATTTGATATTTCTTTTGCACATTATAACACGTGTATTTAATTTGTTTGCAGAACAAACGTGTATGATAATGTAATTTTTAATAGTACATACAGCAAACTTATGCCTTTAACAGCAAACAGTGACTTTTTTGTGGAGTCAATGAAATTGTGATTGTAAAGTGACAGTCAATGGCCCACTCCCACTGTATTGCATGGAAAAGCAAAGAAGAGCCTGTCTGTTCAGTGACTTCAGCTGAGTAAACTGTGGAGTTCTCTTCGCCCTATCTTTTAACCTAGAAGATATCTCACGCAAATTTATACATATGTAGTAGATTTCCCCGTAGTCAAAGAAAATGCCATTTTCTTTGAATACTGGGAAAATATAGTACAGACAGGCTCTTCTTTTTCCCCCAATAAAGGGAGAGTAGGCCATTATTGCATTTGGCGTGTTTTAATAAGATATTATTGGGTATATGTGGGGGATTCTTTCTACTGTAAATGACATTTTTATATTCTGGGTTAAAGATGGAATGGGGAAATGTCCGAGTGGGAAAATGTCTGAGTGAGAAATTGTCTGTGTGGGAATTGTCCGAGTGGTGAACTCTCCGAGTGGGGAATTTTCCGTAGTACCCCGCACCAATGACTGTGTCTGTTTAGTACATGGGCCTGTATGTGAAATTAACAAGCAGCCAGAGGATGCTAGGTCCCCCGCCAAAATGGCAGCAATATTTATAAGCGCTGTCGGTTTCAGAAGATATTCATGAGGATGACAACAGCTACTTCACAGGCGTAAGAAGCAGAGGGGTCTTTCCACCTTCCCAGGTTTTGAGATCAACTCCGAATGGCTGACTGAATGTTGATTGCTACTGTAATATATTTTCTTTACCATGTAGCATGAAAATTATGTAACCGAAATGCAACCCCAAGAGACAACTCATGGCATATTATCTGCAAACTAAATTTGACAAGAATATGAAGGCATCCTCAACCTATTGCCCAGAAACCAAATTTAGACTTTGCCACAAGGAGTCACCACCTGTAGGTGCAAGCAAGCAAAACACAATCCCAAATGACATCTCATGTCATGGTATCGGCATATGAACTTTGAGACTCTGAAGAGGGGTCCTCAAGTTATTGCCGGTACTAGATGCCCACCGGTGTTCATGTTATTTGGGGCGGGTCACATACAACATTTGAGAATAATCTGATGAGCAGTTGCCAAATTATTGCCCGGAAACAAATTTTTCCACCGGGAGACGCCACCTGTAGGCAGAAGCGGGAAAAATACAATCCCAAGGAACATGGTATTATGGGGACATCTGCATACCAAATTTGAGAAGAATCCGACGAGGGTCCTCAAGTTATTGCCCGGAAACCAAATTTAGATTTTGACACCAGGTGACGCCACCTCTAGGCGCAAGTCAGTGAAATGCATTATCAAGCGACATCTTATGTCACGGTACATTCATACAAAATTTGAGAAGAATCCGGTGGTCAGTTCTCAAGTTATTACCCGGAAACGAATTTGTGATGTTGCCACCAGGTGGCGCCACCTGTGAGTGCAAGTGAGCGAAAGGCAATCCCAAGCAACAGCTCCTGGCATGGTAAATGCATGCCAAATTTGAGAAGAATCCGATGAGCCGCAACGTTTCTCATGTTACCCAGAAAGGTACATATGTAGGATATTTCAAAGAAATTCGACCAAGTGTTTCTAAGTTATCACTTGCAGCATGGAATAATGGAGTGAACTCTAGTGGCGCCACCTCCGGGTGGATTTTGCTGAAACGCATCACCAACGGTGTTTTGTCGCAGGGAATGCATTTACCAAATTTCGAAGAAATCCGACAAATTGTTCGAAAGTTATCGCTCGCGAAGGATTTGAACAAACATGAACGGACATGCATTAAAGATTGGAACAAGACCCAGTGGCGCCACCTACAGGCGGATCTTGCTGAAACGTAATACCAACAGACGTCTTGTCGCAAAGAATGCAGATGCCAAATTTCGGAGGAATCCGATAAAGCATTTAGGAGTTATCGCTTACGCAGTATTTGCACGGACATGCACTAAATATTGGAACAAGACCCGGTGGCGCCACCTACAGGCGGATCTTGCTGAAACGTAATACCAACAGACGTCTTGTCGCAAAGAATGCAGATGCCAAATTTCGGAGGAATCCGACAAAAGCATTTTAGGAGTTATCGCTTATGAAGCATTTGCACGAACATCCACGGACATGCACTAAAGATTGGAACAAGACCCAGTGGCGCCACCTACAGGCGGATCTTTCTGAAACGTAATACCAACAGACGTCTTGTCGTAAAGAATGCAGATGCCAAATTTCGGAGGAATCCGACAAAGCATTTAGGAGATATCGCTTACGAAGTATTTGCACGGACATGCACGGACATGCACTAAAGATTGGAACAAGACCCAGTGGCGCCACCTACAGGCGGATCTTGCTGAAACGTAATACCAAGAGACGTCTTGTCGCAAAGAATGCAGATGCCAAATTTCTGAGGAATCCGACAAAGCATTTAGAAGTCATTGCTTACGAAGTATTTGCACGGACACATAGAAGCAAGACCCCAGTGGCGCCACCTACAGGCGGATCTTGCTGAAACATAATACCAAGAGACGTCTTGTCGCAAAGAATGGAGATGAAAAATTTCAGAGGAATCCGACAAAGCATTTAGAAGTTATTGCTTACGAAGTATTTGCACGGACATGTCCGTGCATGCACGGACACATAGAAGCAAGAACCATTTTAAAGTCCCCGGCCGCGTTGCGGCGGGGGACAAAAAGACCTATAGCGCCTTGGCCAATAAACCTAACTGATCTAATTCATGCTTGATTGACTAAGGCTTTCCTTTGAGATATAATAAAAATTAATGTTGTTCCCTGTCAGACTGGTCGAGAGTTTGTATTGCGATAGTAAGATTAATGGCATGTAATGTGTTTTGATCGCTTTAATACCAGGGCTCGGTTATTAATTCTCCACAGAGCCAAGAAAGTCACACAGAGAGTATTTCATCACGGTACCGAGGGATATTTCTACCAAAACACGGTTCACACCTTATAAATATTTACATATAACAACAGATACTGGTGGATAAAATAAAACAATGTTTTAGTGACATTTAGATGCGGAGAATAACGTTTCGGTACACTATAAAAAATACGTTCATGTGGGTAACAACTTCTCACCTTCAAGCTAGTTCCTTACAACATATATGACATATATCAATTTTCTTCGATACTCGATTACTCGAAATTACAAAATAAAGCTGAACTGAGGTTAGCACAGTAGCATTTCTAACCATCTTCGCGTATAAACTACACTAACGTTCTGTCAATCCAGGTACATGCTGTTCCAAATGGTGCGTGAAGATTACTTTCACCGATAGCATAATCATGATAACATCACACATATTAGCTCTGACGCAAACATCCCTATACTGACGCAAACATCCCTATACTGACGCATACATCCCTATACTGACGCAAACATCCCTATACTGACGCATACATCCCTATACTGACGCAAACATCCCTATACTGACGCATAAATGTCGTCATCCTCGCGCGCGCAAGGCTGTGACGATGGATTGGTCAGTAATAATATAGTAATATTATATTACCTTCTCATGCGAGTCTCGTCCACGGTAAATGCAACCAAGATGAAAATATATAACTCTTCATCAATAGTGAGTTGGTCAACACATGCATGTATACAGCTCCCATAAGCGTATCTCGCACATGCCCCCTGACCAATTAGGAACTTCTCGCCAATGGAATGAGAGATTGATAACGTTATATAGGCCAGGTGGAAGCTGGGGGTGATAATATTGGCCCTTTTGATATACATGTATTGAGTAAATGTAAACTTTACCAATGTAGCCTACTGAGGAAACTTTAGTGTTAATATGTATACAGTAATAATAACACTGTACGGCACATATCTGTTACATATTTACCACTGTGGCCTATTGCATAACAGTACTAGGGTAAACGACGACAGGTGCTCTGTATAAACGTACCAACATTGACCAACATTCAGTCGCGATCGGAAACAGTAGAAATCAATACCAGGCGATTATAATACAGGATAGCTAGAGATTACGTTAAATCAACAACTCGGGGAAAATGTAATACTTCATATCACAGAATGTGCGTGTATGGTTCTATACCAGACATGAATGTACTATATAGGCCTGTAGGCCTATGTTATAGTTTCATTGAAATACAACATTGCGCTATGGTAGATTCCCTTCGATCGATCGATCGAGAGAGAGAGAGAATTAAAGTTAAACGTCGCGTTCAGCAATATTTCAGCAATATAGCGACGATCAAACAAGCATTCCAAACAAGTCAACAACCCAGCAATCCAGAAGTAACCAATACAACACACTAAAAAACATGCACATACAGCAAAACTTATGTAACAAACCGATTTCTTTCAAATACCCTAAAATACAGTGTTCTTTTACCCGATCAAAAAGATTTTCTAAAGTAGCTGCTTGATGAAAAGAATCTCTTACAATCTTAAAATATATAAGGTCGATCAGAATGTTTCACTGAGAGATCTTCGTGGCATGGAATATACCGTGGGGCCATTCCCTTCGATGATATTAACACGAATAGAACCGCCGATAACCCTCAATCATTCGTGTTTATACTTTACCAAGATCTATCCCTGAATTTTAGAATTTTATTCGGCATTCTCTCTCTACATATTACCGCACAGCCTTCCGCTAGTTCGTCTGACAAAGCCGTACCAAGTTAGAAATCGGGTTAGCCATAACTGCGAAAGATAGTTCAATTAATCATTGCAATGCAGAGCCATTCTCCATCTACAGATCTGTATACTATACTCTGCACCATCCCTGCATGTAGGCATACATTTTGCAGCTATTAATTGAACCGTCTGTTCAAAGTACAGCCATGCAATCAACGGACGACCTTCCATTGCGCCGAGGCAAGCCGAGATTATATTGAGAATACGCCGGAGGACAATCTCTTTGATTTCATTGAGGGACTGGTCCGTGAGCATCTCTCAAGTCAAATTAAATACGGATACTGATAAGTCACAACTGACAACGGAGTCCAAAGGGGATGAAATACACGACACATTGGGTGTCCTGTTAAAATAACACGACTCGTCGTTACATGGCAAGGTATTGTCAGACAACCATGGAACGGCATTGTCAGACAACCATGACACGGCACTGACAGACAACCATGTCACGGCATTGTCAGACAACCATGTCACGGCATTGTCAGACAACCATGTCACGGCATTGTCAGACAACCATGTCACGGCATTGTCAGACATCCATGTCACGGCATTGTCAGACAACCATGTCACGGCACTGTCAGACAACCATGTCACGGCATTGCCAGACAACCATGTCACGGCATTGTCAGACAACCATGTCACGGCATTGCCATACAACCATGTCACGGCACTGTCAGACAACCATGTCACGGCATTGTCAGACAACCATGTCACGGCATTTTCAGACAACCATGACTGGAGATGATGTAAAGGGAGAATTATCATAGAGTGTTTCGTGGAAACAAAGAAATTTGGAACAGATATACCTGTTGGCATATTTTGGTTAATTGCAAAGATATATGAAACAGTTTATGGAAAGATGAGAAATAGAACCGTAATAGGTTTTGATTCTTAATCATTTTGTCCATATTTGGTCTGGAAGGATTTGATTAAGCCAATTAACAACACATTTTTTGCCGAGTTGACGTTTTGAACGGAAAAGTTTCGTATGGCTTCCATTTCCCCAAAATTTTGCCGTATATTTTGAACTATTTCCATAAAAAGCAATCGTCAATATAACAGAACAATGTCATTGTTCGCTATTGAAAACGATGAACGGTTTGGTAACACCGTATAACTCACCTTGATGGTTCCCGAGTTAATGATGTAAATGATGTCCACAACTGGAACCATGCGCACCTGTCATCCTCGGCGTGCAGCTGTCCTGATAAACACTACCTGCAGGAGCACGTGGCGCTACGAGTGACCAATATCTCGCATCGAATGTCATCACTTATGGGTACAACGGTTCGGAAAGCTCAAGACCAAGTTCTGGAAAGATGTTCACGAATCCTAATTGTTGAAAAAAACCCCTCAATTCTGTGAAATTGCAGTCAATATGCATGTGCATGCCACTCTAATACTGTGCAATAACAGTGCACCCATCTACTATATGTAAAATAACACACTCACAGTCACATATTTGTCGGGCTAAAATATCGACTCCAGCCCAAACCGTATTCCAACATATGCTCCTTGGCGTTTCGTAGATCTGTGGTAACCTTAGATTATTTCCTCATTGACTAATCCAAATTGACGTAGGTTGGGGATTGTACAATCGCTGGATTAAGGAAGGCTGGACTGCACTGTCAACTCAATAGGCTCTTGGTAGAATATTAAAACGCTCTTGCAACAATTGGAAACACATAAAATATTAGGGACTTATAAGTTTGATAGCGGTAATCCACTGGAGTTGATGAATGGAATCTCGGCTAGAACCATTAAGCACATTAATACGGTTTATTGGGATTAAATGTCTCAGATTGTTTGTCCGATCTTGTTCCGCCTGGTGAATCAAATACACTGAATTGCTCGTGACACTTCCCATGCACCATGCATGCATCATTAACCGAGTTTAGTATCACATAATAATTTTAAGATTGTTGAGAAATGGGTTAGATCTTTCTCTTTTGTCGATTTCCATGGCGTTTGCCGATCACGTCTTAATAATTTGGTAATTGATTTAATAATTTGATAGTATCATTGGAAGTTAAACCATGTCTGACGGCGATCTTTCTTGGAATATTTCTTGTTCACGAATTGGGTGTTAGATACTCCCAGGAATACGACCAAATCATGATGACCCGATCCAGTTATTTCCAAATCACAGTGGAGAATGTTCTTCAAAAAAAACAACAACAACAAAATAGTCATTCCAAAATTCACCTGGTACAGAAAAATCGACGAGGCTGCTAAATGTATAATTCATTCTAACTTTGACGGTTCCAATGTTAAGTTCCTGATGAACACACGGGGTCCGCAGACTTCATAACAAACCATGCCTTTACTTGTTCTTGACGGGATTGCTCATTTAAAACCAAACCATCCAAATTTGTAAAAACCTTGTTTAACTCACTACCATGTATATCAACCTGTCCTCATCCAAGTCTCCGATACTGTATATTTTGGATATTTGCAGAGCCCCTCGGCACGCACTCTCTGTCTCTTGGTGATTTGTGTCTTCTCTTCCAAGTTTCATTGCTCTGGTATCTGTCTGTTCTTTCTGATCAACTGTATGTGACTTTGGGCTATGTCATACATAGCCTTTTCCGTACCAGTGTATGACTTGACAATATATCTCTTGGTAATTTCTGTTTTCGTACCGACAGGTTTCTACCACATTTCGCCGCTTTGCTTGCATCAAATGCTCGCTTCGAACATGCCGGGTTCGATCTGATCAAAGAAATAGACTAACCGGTACCCCGGTATTTACCTTGAATAAGGAATTGTCAAGTGGTATAGTTTGAAGCTTACAGTTAGTCGACTCGTGGTGAATTAATTGTCTGGTATACGATCTGTACTAATCCACATCTGTCTTAACATATATATAGACTAATCAATAATCACACCAGGCAACCGCTATTCACCATTATTGTATCGTATATAGGCCTGCACGCATCAACAAACAAAGCTAATAGAAATAGCCTGATGAAGGTTGATACCCCCTCCCCCCAACAGTCACGACACAAAAAAACACATGACTGGTATAATAAAGGACTGCTGGAGTTCATGCATGACCATTTATACTCTGTCTATTCCGTTATAAACCTCACCCTGTCTATGCCTTTATAATCAAGTCCACCATATGTTCGTCCCCATTTAATATCAGTCCAAACGAGAGAACTTCATACATATTTATTTCCCTGGAAGTTATCGTCTATTACAATGCCATCAAGTGAGAAATTCTGAAATCTCCAACGAATCATACTTATCATGGCTGTAAAACACGTTCCTTATATAATTTGAATAGGTTTACATTAGATCATGTGACATGCTTATGACTCAATTTTTCAATTTTAACCGAATTTGCTATCTGGAAAATCACAACAACAGTTTACATCTTTGGAGCCCTATTGTCTGTTATATGTTATAGAAGTGGTGTAAATTTAAGCGCCTCGAGACATGACTAATGATCAGGTTCGGTTCAGGCTAAGGATGGAGAAGATGCAAAGGGTGGAACAAAAGTGACTTCATCACTGGAAGTGACGTCATCACCTGAAGTGACGTCATCACCAGAAGTGACATCATCAACGGAAGTTACATCATCACCGGAAGTGACGCAACATATAATCAGGATCATGATCATTGATGTGTTTTTGATCATGGTCTAAATCTGGATTGACGGCCATAATTCGGAATAATGGCCACAATCTTGAGTGACGGTGACAATTTGATGTAACGGTCACGATTTGGAGTAACGGTTAGCATTTAGAGTAATGGTTAAGATGTAAAGCAACGGTCAGCATTTAAAGTAACGGTCTCGATTTAGTAACGAACAACATCTGAAGGAACGGGCTGCATGATGAGTAAGATCAGGGTACAGGTTCGGGAAAGTCTCCATCAATCACAATCAAGTTTACATAGGACAACCACTTTTTATCACGACACGTGATTATTTGAATCGTTGACCGTGTTTAATTAATGGAGAGTTTAGTGTATTGGGAGAACGAACTATCGTAACCATTTCATATAAATCACTGCACCAGTACAGATGTATACTGTACAACCGAGTAATTACATGGACGTTATTGGGAGGATAAGTATAAGGGGAGATTACTATTTTTGAATTTTGGAAACAAAGTCTCACCCAAAATATACCTACGAGCTCGGATTTACCGAACTTCGAGCTCGGGATCTTGTCTCTCTTCCTTTGGATATGTGTAGCAACAGGGACTTTTTAAAGTCCCCGACTGAACAGTCCCCGACTGAACATCTACACTATTCACTATCCACATCTTAATAATATTCACATCTATTCATTATCCACATCTTAATAATATCCACATCTATTCATTATCCACATCTTAATAATATCCACATCTATTCATTATCCACATCTTAATAATATCCACATCCATTAATTTTCCACATCTTAATAATATTCACATCTATTCATTATCCATATCTTAATAATATCCACATTTATTATTTATATAACAGTGAAATCCTTATATTTTCTTCACTCCTAAAAGTGATATTTTCATTGCAGTTAGATAACACTTTTGCAGTTAGATAACACTTTTGTTATCTAACTGCTGAGTACATGTGAACTCTGACCTGACAGTGACGTTGCCGGAACTACTTCTTTCACTACGGTACTTTCATTCCGAGAATGCTTGCCAACAATTCATAACCCTTCAAAACTTCGTCATGGAATGAATATATATACAGATCATTTCATATAAAATTCAATATATCTTTTATTTAAGTGTTAGCTAACATATCCATGCAGCGCTGGTACGATCTATAAAATACTTTGAGTGATCGGCCTCAATCGTCGGTCGATCTGTCTCAATATTTGGGCGAAGTTTTTTCCAATGGTCTTGGACGATTTGGCCTTGAACGATATGACCTGATATCGTGATGTCAGGTCTATTTTTAGACTTTCGCAGTAAGTGAACTTTTAGGCTCCTTCGACATAAAACAACAGTTGTTACGTCAACCAAGAATGCACAATTAATACTGGTATGAGTAGAAATAAAGTTACTAACCACCTTGGGTCCTTCGCAAAGATGATGCAGAAAAGCGTGAAACCCGCAAACTGCGATGGGCTGGCTTTCTGCATGTTCAGTAGGAAAACGCTTCAGTTACGTTCGAGCCCAAAGATATACAAACAAGCTAAAAGGGGATAGCTCTAAAGTTGATTTCTCATATGCTGCATAGCAGTTTCCACATACAGTTACCCAGACGGAGAGCTTGAAGTTGCAGTTTGTCGTGTTTATCCGACCATGCGTGTTCGGCACAGTCGCGAGTCGAGTCAGCAGTGTTGTGTTTCTGTTGCCCGTTCTTCCGGTTTCACTTCAGGCAATTCAACTGAACCGAGATGTAGACAGCTATCAACAGGCCCACGTGTCACTGTCCTTCGTGAGAACTTGCCTTCCTTTCACTGTCGGGTAAACTGAAAGTCTGTAAACTCTTCTAAATTCAAGAAGATTTTTCTTCTCGCTTCGATCGCGATCTTTCGACTCAACCGCTTGATTGACAGTTGCACGTGACTTCAGACGGGACTCTTCCATTCCCATTGGCTAATGTCTTTGTATTTCTCCGCGGCATAAACAAAATAAAATCCGACCCAATTTGTGTTAGAAAATTACTTCAAAAGACAGCCCACGGTGTCTAATATTACAAAATTGATAAGAAAAATAATGTTCTATAAATAATAAATAGAATATTGCACTGTTGAGTTTGAATAGCATAAATATTTGTTCTCGTGAAAGGTGGAAGGATAACCCACTCGACGCTTCGCGTCTCGTGGGTTATCCTTCCACCTTTCACTCGAACAAATATTTATGCTATTCAAACTCAACAGTGCAATATCCTCTATCTATTCATTATCCACATCTAAATAATATTCACATCTATTCATTATCCACATCTTAATCTTAATAATATTCACATGTATTCATTGTCCACATTCTAATAATATTCATATCTATTCACTATCCACATCTTAATAATATTCACATCTATTCATTATCCACATTTTATTAATATTCACATCTATTCATTATCCACATTTTAATAATATTCACATCTATTCATTATCCACATCTTAATAATATTCATATCTATTCACTATCCACATCTTAATAATATCCACATCTAAATATTCACATCTATTCATTATCCACATCTTAATAATATTCACATCTATTCATTATCCACATCTTAATAATATTCACATCTATTCATTATCCACATCTTAATAATATTCACATCTATTCATTATCCACATCTTAATAATATTCATATCTGTTCACTATCCACATCTTAATAATATTCACGTCTATTCATTATCCACATCTTAGTAATATTCATATCTGTTCATTAAGCACATCTTAATAATATTCACATTTATTCATTATCCACATGTAAATAATATTCACATCTATTCATTATCCACATCTTAATAATATTCACATCTATTTATTATCCACATCTTAATAATATTCATATCTATTCACTATTCACATCTTAATAATATCCACGTCTATTCATTATCCACATCTTAATAATATTCACATCTATTCATTATCCACATCTTAATAATATTCACATCTATTCATTATCCACATCTTAATAATATGCACATCTATTCATTATCCACATCTTAATAATATTCACATCCATTCATTATCCACAACTATCTATCCACAGCCATATAATATCCACATCTATATAATATCTACATATATATAATATCCACTCTGAAGTAATTGTGTATGTACAAATGCAGTATGATAGGGTCAAGACTGCAGGGGAAGTAACTCTATTACATCCCACAAATGCAGTATGATAGGGTCAAGACTGCAGGGGAAGTAACTCTATTACATCCCACAAATGCAGTATGATAGGGTCAAGACTGCAGGGGAAGTAACTCTTATTACATCCCACAAATGCAGTATGATAGGGTCAAGACTGCAGGGGAAGTAACTCTATTACATCCTACATACTATATTCATCCGTCCTTCATAAAAGAATGTCCGCGTCAGTGATCGAAAGACCTATTTCGAATGACAGTTAACAATTCCAAATGTGTATGGAATATGAATAATAAAACACAAGATGGTTTCCCACAAGAGAGAAGCGGTCAACAGTTTTCAATGATGCCAGTAAGACATGATGATGTTCTATACATACAATCCTAATCACCATTATTCTTTATCCCAATGAATTCCAAGTCCATTCCAGAGTACGTATCTCAGTCACGCTTTGATTCTGCCTGTCTGGTTGAACAACATGGAGAAGTAAAATGCATAGAGATGTATACACGCCGAATGCAAGTCCTTCTGGAACATAGGATTAGCCTATGGTACCCGGTAGCTACTATATTATATAGGGGATTGGTAGCCCTTACAATCATAACTAGTTGGGGCCACCAGTTTCCCCGCAAAGTAGTCCAATGCTGTATATTAACTTATTGAGAAGGACGCCATGTTGTACTACTGAAAATTCAATGGCAGCTTCCCAATATAGCTCAAGTTAATCCCTGGACAATGCTGTCTGACCTGGGTGTCTGCGACACAGGTACACAGCATGTGGGCCACCGTGAGCTGTGGGTTATTCTCTTGGTCTCTCTCCTGTGTTTATAAAATGGAGCCAGTGTTTTAACTGATGATAACTAGTATATTTTCGGCCTGAGATTGCCAGAGTTATCAATTTAAGCTTGTTGGCCCTTTCTTGGAATGACGGGAGTATTTTATCCATATTATCATATTTACACCAGTTATCAATAGTTCAAAAACCCGCTCCCTGTTATAAAGATAGGGGGAGAGGAAGAGAACAACCCACAGCTCCGGTGGCCCGCATGCCGTTCACCAGTGTTGGCTACACCGGGGCAAGACAGCACTGTCCAGGGATTAACTTGAACTATAGTATAGTGGAAATCAGCCATTGACAGAAAGTCGCAGTTTTCTGGTATTTGGCCAATTTCCTTGTGGTCGGATTTCATTTGTATAGCACAGCATGAAAAATCTGTTCAATTCCACTGACCCCTCTAGCAACTGAAAATTGCTGATCAATCAACATTTGGCGCTTTTCAAACGCCGAAGAAAAGTTTCTTCAATTTTTGATCTTACTGAACGCACGTTACATTTATACAAATGTGTAAGGACATAGCGAATGCGGTCATGTCAACTAAGCTGCCATGAACGGGTACAATAAAAGCGCATCGAGATAATAACACGTATCACGAATCGTTAGATTCTGTATGCGCTTAGTAGGTTAACTGTAGCCTTCAGCAGGGACCCACGATATTGTCATTCGTAATATCCTAGCCACCATCGTCGTAGAAGCCCGAATCGTATAAACAATGATTTGGGTTTCAGCGGCGACTGGTACAACAGGCGGCGAAACTCACTCCAAAAGACAACAGATGTTGGCCGTTCGGACGATTCGGACTAGTTCATGATACGTTTTATCGGAAAATGCATGGTAAGGAGCAACTAAATCATTGTTTATACGATTCGGGCTTCTACACGACGATGGTGGCTAGGATGTACGTGGGACCTAATGAATGACAGTATCATTAGGTCCCTGTTGGGGCTACTGGTTAACCAGAAGACTATACTGTAAAGCCATGTGCCTCTGTCAGTTTGTCGGCACCTTTTCCCACTTCCCTTATATGTGTTGTAATAGATGTCCATAAACCAAGCTTCATTTCTACATACACTTAAATCTCGATTATTTTTGTTTTTCATTGGGGTTTGTGGTATCGATGATTTGTAATCCATAAAGAGCACCTGGCCCACCCGTACCGTAAGACAGTCGATCCAAACCATACATTCCCAGATCTTATGGTAGGGAAACGGTTCATCCCTACCATACTAACTTGACTGTCCGGTCTCTGATAGCTGGAATAATTCCGTTATCGCCTCACTGATGATTTGTCTCAACCGAAATGTGGGTCCCAATTTCCAAAGGTTTTTGCCTTCTTAGAGCCATCGCGTTGAAATGATATATTATCAGCTTAGCAGCAGGTCGATTTGAAGAAATATTTGTAAGAATTGGTTGGTGACGTTAGCCTCAGAGCACTCGTGCTTATTGCTCAATGATTTTTGTTGAAATTCGCGGAAGAGGCAGCGATAAAAGATCCGGGAGTCCAGTTCGAAGTGGGCCACGGTAAGTCATACAGTGTGCTCAAGGCATATGTTACTGTCCCTCAGACTTCCAACATTTCATAGGTCTAAAGTCAAGATATGCCACAGATAAAGGACCAACTTGACTGAGGTCGATGGCGGAGGAGAGGATGTTCACGTTGAGGCATTGAATCGTACGGTCACCAACTTACGAACAACAACAGCAGCCGGCAATGAAACTACAAGCGTCTAGTCATTCATAATTCAGCCGTCATCCATTAGAGAATATCCGCGTCCATAATCCAAAAGACCTATTCCATAATCCATATAACAGTATTAGCACCAAATTTAAAAAGACAATCATAGTATACATAAACATAGGCTTGTTTCCTGCAAGAGAGAAGCGGTCAACAGTTTTCAATGATGCCGGCAAGAC
>JAVTVY010053501.1:0-25170 GCA_036873755.1 Hanleya hanleyi
CAACAATACGTCTTCTCGAAACTATGTTTGTGGTCGCACATGGGAGACTTATTATTATGGTTGACATTACTCTTCTGCTGTAATGGAAAATTGGGGGTAACCGTGTTAGTCTGTATAGTATAAATGAATAACAGAGGGCGGCACCTTTAAGACTAAGATTACTGGTCACGAGCTTTCGCAGATAGTGGATATCTGCTTCGTTAGTTTTGATGACACCACTTCACCTGACGAAGCAGATACCGGTATCCACTATCTGTGAAAGCTCGTGACCATTAAACTTAGTCTTAAAGGTGCCACCCCTTTGTTATTCATTTGTTCTGCTGTAGCCGGCATCGGGTGGACTGTTTATGACGGAAGTCAATTAAACGTTGACCAATGGCGTATATATAAGCGCAACAGGTCATGCATTGTCGCTGAGACCACAGCTATGCCCTACGCTATACTCCGACAAACGCTGTGGCATATAACGAGCCCAGTTCAGGTCATCCTCGCTAAAACCAGGGGTATCTCTATCTGTATGATCGATATAACGTTCGCCTTTGGCTCACAAATAGAAACCGCGACGTCGTGAAGATGAGTTCAGGTATGTGCCGGCTGTTCTTAGGTGGCCAATCACAGCGGCTGTATTATCTAGTCCTTTGGCAGCCGACACACTTGGCTACTCGAACTGCGCGCACCTGCACATTTTCCACAAAAAAATGGAGGAACAGCTGATGCGGACTATCTGTGACAGGTTCAATGTTCAGTTTACTGGATCACCAGAAATAAGCTATAGCTTTCATGTTGTGAGAAAGAAGGATGTTTGCTTACGATATATAATTTTGGAAATAGTGATCGATAAAATCTATTTTATGGGAAAGCTTAGGACTATGCCGAAATTGTCGAGGAATTTGTTAAATGTGAAAAATCTGTAAAAACAGAACGGAATACACATTTCCAATCTTCAACGAGACGTACAAATCGATGACAAATAACGAAAACAAATGTTAGAGTGGGGGGGGGATTAGGTTCTACCGAGATTTGAACTCGGATCGCTGGATTCAGAATCAGAGTGCTAATTAACCATTACACCATAGAACGTGTTTAGCTTCGCAGGACAGAACGAGCATATATATCCTGACGGCCGCTTCGGTGGGACAAATGTGCTGTGATGTGATAGATCACATGACTCTTCGCGCTCATGAATATTTATCACATACTACGCTACCTTTCATTATCCGCCGGAGGCATTGTGGTAGCGTGTCTCTGGTGGAGCGAGAATGCAGGTCATGTGGACCAGGCTAATTCGTATGTGTACGATTTTGTCGCACAGGAGATGCACATGCCAAGGAGAGTCTCTAGTAGAGGAAGGCTATTTCGACCCCCTGCGTACTTCCGGTTTTTTAGCCAACTCCCGAGTGCGCCTGCACAGGGTGTCAAAATAGCCTTTCGGTCGCGCAACTTCGATGACACCACTTTTGGTCAAGTGATTTCCGGGTACGGATCGTCCGATTAACACTTCTGAACAAGTTTGGGCATGTCCTAACAAAACAAAATGGCGGCCTTGAAAGACAGTCCGGGAAACAAGTCTAAACCTGTAGGGGCGGTGGTTGAGGTGCGGAAACGATAGTGATGACATGCTACCCTGTAGTATTATAATACGGTATACGCTACCATAACATACTACCCTTTAGTATTACACTATGGTATATACCAATGGCTGTATTAAGGTATAGCAAAACAAATATGGCGGTGTGATCGGGTGCGTGTATCCGGCACCCTCAGGTGGGATTCCTTATAGTACATTCATAGACAATAAACCATACTAAGCTTGGTAGGATTCTAACGTACGGTGGGTGTCCAATAGCTCGCGACGTTTTCACTAGCCCGGTGCTGATTGGTGAAGGTCTGTGATTGGCATTTTGACGGGCGGACGGGTCTCCCTAGGGCAGCTAGTAAAGGGATCGGCGCCCGCCTGAGGGTCGGGAATAGCTTGCTTTTTGGACATGTAGAGCTCGAACTAGCAAGTTGGGTGGGGGGCACATGGCATAAACTCAACCGATCTGTCAGAGATAATTACCACTGAATATAGGTAGTAAATCCGTGATCATGTATGAGTTCAGAAATACAAAACGGCAACAGGAACGCCAACACCCGTATGATGAAGGTGAGTCGATCGTAGCGCTATCTGTACACCAACAGGAAGACAGTTCTGGCGAGTGCACGTAAAACTCGGACGACAATCTCGTAAAAAAAACTACAGAAAAACGGAATTGAGACCTATAAAATATGAAACATTAGGATTTGGTTTATCGAGCTTGCACTGCAGAGTATGACCATGATGACCGGAGGGGTCTTAGGGCGGTTGGTTGAATTTTGTCGGTATCATCATGGTGTGCTTGCGCACTTGGTGTGTATAGGCCTGTTGTGAACGTATTGGGCTATAGGTGGTCCCACGGGGGCCTCTTATGCCGCCTTGAAGCTCTCGTGGTGTAAACTACGATCGGCGTGGCATTTAGCGGAAGTTATGTCATGCTGCGTATGCGCAGTCGTGGAATATTAAAGTTAGATAGCATTTCGGAGCATGTTTGTGCGACAGATTGCTCCAAATGGGTCGTGTAGGATATCGTCTTGAAGCACTCATGGTGTAAACTGCGATTGGTGTGGCATATACCGGAAGTGATGTCACAGCGCGCATGCACAGTCGTAGAGCAGAGAAAGATTGAATTTTGGAAGTTCGCAGGAGCGTGTTTGAGTGATAGATGAGACATCCTTGTTCGAAATGGGTCGTGTAAGGTATTGTCTTCAAGTTGTCGTAGTGTAGATGACGACTGAGTTGTTTGTTACCGTTGGTGCCATCAGTAGTAGAGAAAGCGTAGAGAAGGCATTTACGGATGCGCAGTGGAGTTTTTGGTCGATTTATGGACCATCCTTGGGTCCTCTATGATGTGGGTAGGGGTGATGGTTCAATGTCAAACTCGTGGTTATTTCATTCAGATGGTGACAGCCGGTTTGAATGATGAAGGGAGTCGGAGTACCCGGAGAGAGAACCACCGCCCGTTCGAAAGGAACTGGCAAACTTTCACACATGTACTAGCGGGGCCCGAACCCGTGCTGGTTCAGCGGTGTGAGGCTAGCGATCACCAGCGATGCGCCTCAGACCACTCGGTCATCGAGGGCCTGACACTCGTGATGTAGACTACGACTGAGCTTCTGTCCAAGGTGTTACGTCATGGTGCGTATGCACAGTCGAGGAGTAGTAGAGAAAATCTCATTCAAGGATGTGAACTGGGGACACCCGTATACAGTAGTCCAGAGGCGGACCAGTGAACCTGTGATGTTGGGGTGTCTGTGTTGCGGTCATACACACGTCTCTTGACCATCACGTCATCAGTGACGTCATGAGTGGAACAGAGAGCGTGGAGTCGCTCGAATACAATAGCCCATATGGGTGGGCATACGTAGAGAAGAATAGATGACGTAATCGTGCGTCGTTCCGAAGATAGGATAACCGGATACAAAGTTGAGTAGGCGGAGGCGCATGCTGCTCCCCTCCAGTCAGGTAGGGTTAAGCGACCTGTATCCTCACCTGATACCGTGAAGTCGGTGTCAGGCCGCCCAATGACCTCGTCATAGTTCGAGTTGATGGAGTAGAGTCTGTAAGGGACGGGATCAGTGCTGTAACAATAATCGTCAGGAGCTGGTGCGGACCACACACTCAGGAGTGTCAGACCAAAAACGAAGACACAGACTCTTTTCATGGCCGCCTACAAAAGACCGAAGACACTGGTTGATAATTTTTGACAAAATGAGCACGTTGTTGCATCATACAATCAATAGTAAACCATATTATAATAGCAGAATTCATCTATCGTCATTTCTTACCACCAACCTGTAACCATCTCGGTCATCTTTACGCGGTAAGACTGACCCTGGGATCGTGTGTATCCATTTTCAGCCTACTTTCGGCAAATGCAAGAGGGAATTTCCAGAAATCAATACCACGTGACTTCGTCAGCCAATCAGCAAAAGTCTACCGACGTAACCCCAACGTAACTCGCCATTTTCGAGTCATGTGATGTCCTACTTGTTCAAAATAACAGATCCACTACACCTCTTGTATGATACGAAAGTTATTCATACCTATATATTTTGTAAGCCTAGGCAATATCTGTTTCAGAAGTGGTATGAATACCTGTAATTTATCAGATTTCTCGAGTCTGTTCTCCGCCGGATGAAGGCCGAACAGAATCCGGTAACACACCGGATATCGCTCCGCGATAATGGAGACACACGATTCGCAAGCCATCTTATGGATGGGGAAGTGTACGCAAATGTTCTTACCACAAGATGTTTTACACGATATGGTAACACAGGTAACATCAGTTTTAAAACAACTTTCAAATTTCACGCGCATAGGAATGTAGTTCTGTAAGGTTAAAAAAAATCATATTTAACCGAAGCAAACACGTGGTAGACGATTCTGGAGCAATTTTTCTGTACATCCGTTTCAAAACGAGATCAACGCTCCTGTCACGTGGGCATTCATGGAAATTGGCCCTTCACATCCCGCGAGACTATCGCGAAGGGCGGGCAGGACTCTCTGTTGAAATTGGCAATTGGCGTACATCTGGAACGTCACGAGGACCTTTACAACGCGATGGTTCTATGTAACAATGATACGTCGCGTATGATAACGTTGAAAAGTGACGTTTTGGAACGGTACTTCCGTAGTAGTATACATAGAGTAAAACGGAAGGATAGCGCGTCACTGCGCATGCGCGAAGTGAATTTTTGGGTTGCCATAGGGGGGGTTCGCATACGTGAGTTAATTTTTTTTTAATGTGAGTGGGTGGGTTTAAAATGGCGGACGTTTGACGTCCGCCATTTTGAACCCACCCACTCACTCGGTTGCACTGATTGACCTGGGATGTGAGTGGGTGGGTTTAAAATGGTGGACTTTCTGGGTCCGCCATTTTGAACCCACCCACTCACGGGGGTGATTGAGTGCTATGTGAGTGGGTGGGTTTAAAATGGCGGACGTTTGACGTCCGCCATTTTGAACCCACCCACTCACTCGGGTGCACTGATTTGACCTGGGATGTGAGTGGGTGGTTTAAAATGGTGGTTTTTGGTGTTGTGTGTGTAAAATAAGGGTCCGCCATTTTGAACCCACCCACTCACGGGGGTGATTGAGTGGGTGGGTTCAAAATGGTGGCCGTTTATTTTCTCTGGGACGTTGAAAGTCCGCCATTTTGAACCCACCCACTCACTCGGTTGCACTGATTTGACCTGGGAAGTGAGTGGGTGGGTTTAAAATGGCGGACTTTCTGGGTCACGGGGAAAACGTATAAAAGCAGTCGATTTTTAGGGCAAGGGGTGTATTCAATTGCACTACTTTGTCGAGCACTCTGACTTACCTGACTTGACCAGCCAGCCTGCCTGTTTCACCTCTAGTCTGCTTCACCTCTAGCCAGCCAGCCAGTCAGCCAGCCAGTCATCCAGTCAGCTTGCCTGTGTTGTATGGGCTATGAACCTTTTACTTTTGCTTAGTGTTCATTTTTTTCCTTTTTTTAATAGTCAAATAGCTCCAAAAACGTCTATTTCCATTCTTGCGCATGCGCAGAATGCTGATAGTTCAACCTACACCAGTCCATCAGATGGCCCTTCATCTCACCTTCACATTGATACCTCACTCGGCTCGATCGGGCCACTAGGGGCTCTCCTAGCTCCAAAAAGGCTATTTTGCAGATAAATGTCAACATCGGGTGTACGAAGATTTTTTTATTTTTTATTTTAGAGGTAGTGCGTCGAGTGAAGTATTAAATGGAAGCTGACGTGAAATGCTTCACATTGATACCTCACTCGACCCGATTGCACCACTAGGGGCTGCCCTAACTCCAAAAACGGTTATTTTGAAGATTGCGCATGCGCAGAATGCTTATAGTTCAACCTACACCAGTTCATCAGATGCTCCTTCACGTTACCTTCAATTTGATACCTCACTCGACCCGATTGGTCCATTAGGGACGCCTCTAACTCCAAAAAGGCTATTTTTGAAGATTCATATTTTTGATATCATCTTCGCGCATGCGCACAATTACCCTAATTCAAGCCCATACCCAGTCTATCAGATGCTCCTTCACGTCACCTTCAATTTAATACCTCACTCGACCCGATTGGTTCATTAGGGACGCCTCTAACTCCAAAAAAGGCTATTTTCATAGCCTTTGGACTTCGCGCATGCGCAGAAAATTCAAAATAGCCTTTATTGGAGTTAGGGCAGCCCCTAGTGGTGCAATCGGATCGAGTGAGGTATCAATGTGAAGCATTTCACGTCAGCTTCCATTAGATAGCTCACTCGACCCACTACCTCTAAAATAAAAAATCTTCATTCACCGGATGTTGATATTTATTTTCAAAATAATCTTTTTTTGAGGTTAGAGGCGTCCCTAATGGTCCAATCGGGTCGAGTGAAGTATCATTGTGAAGCATTTCACGTCAGCTTCAATATCATACCTCACTCGACCCTCTACCTGAAAATAAAATTTTGTTGACTTGACGTATGAAGATTTTTGTTTTCAAAACATTTTTTTTGAAAAAAAATTTTTTTGGGGAAAAAGGATGAGGGACATCTGGTGTTAGTTGGTGTGCTTAGTAAAGAAGTTTTCTCTTCCGGAAAGATGGGTTGGCCCTGAAAAGGGCCGTTGATAGCGTGATACGACACACTCAGGCGCGGAATATTCTCTTCACGCCTCCTATATGTTTTCTGCATATCGGACATTTTATTTTCAAATGGCACTAGCCGGCATCAATGCATCGACACATCGCACCTTGACACGTCAGGGTTACCCAGCAATCCTTGCATAGGCAAAGATGTCCACAGGGTAACACGGCATACCAACTTTCCTCCTCCGCACAGATACTGCATCGTGTTTTTTTCTCCTCGACACGGCGTTCTTTCTTGAGTATGGTAATTTGCGCTTCCATTCCATTCAGGGTCGTCTCCATCCCATCCAGCCCTCTCTGCATGACCATAATCTGTTCATTGAGTTGGATTATCTCGACTTGGTGGCGACAGGGTTGTGGTGTTTCTGCCGCTGAAATTGTGGGAGTTTCGACAATGGTAGGAGGTCCGGCTGTAGGGGCTTCAGTCCTTATACTTTCAGTGTAGACAGGCGGTGTCATCGTGGTTGTTGTGGGAGGTCTACTAGAATTTAGCCAGGGCAGCTCGTCTTGTTCTCCACTTTCCGTCACATCACTATCGTTTTCTTCCATTCTGTGTATGTCTTGGTCCTGTTGTTCACTCAGTCTTCGCAGCCGGCTACTTTCTTCTGTTCTCACTTCTTCCCGCAATTGTTGTGCGAGTTCTTCGGTACTGTTGATTAACGTGGATTCATCTTCAAGTACTCGTTGAAAACTGGAGATGATCGTCAATTGCCTTCCATCTTCTTCTTCATGGGCAACGATTTCTCTGTGTTCTTCTGTCTGAGCAATTCTCGGGTCTCGAGTCGGATGATGTGTAAACAGAGGGGTACGTCGTCTTCGAAAACTCATGATGGTGTATTGGTGAATACATATCAAAATTATAGGCTTTTTATAGTCTAGTGGGGAGGTGAGTACAAAATGGCCGTGATGCACAGTCCTCCATTTTTAACCCACCCACTCACCGGCGTCAGTGAGTGCAATATATAGGCTCACCCACTGTATAGTGAGTGGGTGGGCTCAAAATGGTGGCCGCTTATTTTCTCTGCGACGTTGAAAGTCCGCCATTTTGAACCCACCCACTCACCCGTGTCAGCCAGTGCAAGAATCCCACTGTGCTGTGTAATGTACGCCTTGTCTCAAAGCATTAAATTTTTTATGATTTTTTCGATAAAACCCGTCACAATTTTCATGGAATTATTAGACGACTGTCACCCAGAGTCTATACACGTTTTTTTAGTCAGGAAAATTAATTTATTTCCCATATATCTGGTGTTTCAGACTCCCGTACACGATTTTTATGGGTTTAAATTCAATAAAAATTAATAAATAGCGGTAGTGTGTAGCGTTAGACGGTTAAAATTTTTTTATACAATACATTGAATTGCCTGACTGCAATTTGCAATAAAAATCGAGGTCCGTTGACAGGTATTGAAAAATGACAGTCGTTGTTGAAACCACAAGATAAAGACAAAGAAGGCCCACTGTATAGTGCTGTGTTACCATCGCCCAAGCATTAAAATTTCCTAGTTTTATTTCGAATCATCAGATTTTAGTGCATAATATTGCTGAAATAATGCCAACAGAAAACTCAGAGTCAATTTAAATATTTATTTGTATTGAGCAAATTACAAGAATTTCGAAGAGAAAAGAGCCGAAATAATGTCTGTCTGTCCTGGAAATCAGTTGATCAGCAATAAATCGACATCTCCGTGACCTTCAAGGAGATTTTGACATTAGGTTTTACCCGCTTTTATCACAAATCATTATAAAGAAATTGTCACACCCGGTGAACTCCTGAAACCCACATCCTACCTGAGAGTTTGATAAGATATTCCATTCATTCGTTACCGTTCCCGTGGAGTAGAATTTCATCCATCAGCTTTCACTGTTGTGGTGCCAAACACAAAAATTGACAAATTATACGGACTGCCACGATAAGCGTTCCGTACTGCACATGTCCGATAAAATCCCTCCAGTCGTTACAGAATGTTGATTCCACAAAACCTGTTCGGTGGCCTACATTATCGTTCAATCGCTGATCATAAAGGCTGCGTTCATTCTCACCAGAACTGTAGGCCCCTATACACTTCGAAATCTGTGAAAGAATATCAATTTTCACGTTTCTTGTCGGATATCACACAAATTGATGCGTCCGCTGGAACACAGCACACTCCCTCGATTTCAGTCTACGTGTGACATGCAGGCGATGCATGATGCAGATCACATTATTCATCTCAGCGGATACCGAAATGGAACAAAGCTCCGTTATACACTGCAACAGAGAATGTTCTCCCGCTCAGAAAACACAAAATGGCTACTGAACACCAAAATTTCCCCGGATAATAAAGTCGTTCAAACCACAGCGCCATCTATACGCTTTGGTGCAAGGGAGACAACTCGGACTAGACCAATTCGAAGATCATGTCCGCTATATTTAGCCTGAATGGGTATAGGGGTGATCGTTTTTTTTTATGGCTTTTACTATGAGCTATGAGGTTGATCATGTAGAATACGATGGAAAAAATTTGAAAGTACCGCGTAGGCTTGTATATAGATCCATATAGACCCATATACACTCATATACTGGGATATTAGTATGTATCAATCCATACGGGGTGGACATGTTGGAGCACTAGTGGCCCAATGGGGTAGAGTGAGGTCTTATTTTAAAGCTCTCGAGGAAATAAATAAATAAATAAATAAATAAATAAATAATAAAAAAATCAAAAAAATCGGCGAGTAGTAGACGAAGGGAAAATTGTAAAGTATTGACCATGCCCCAGAATACTTCATATGCATATCACGGCCTTAAGGCCTATGTAAGATGTAATCTACATCACAGTTTAGTAGTATAAAAAGCGCAATTCACCTTGTCCCTTCCAAAGAAATAAAATCGGCTCTATTTCACAGGAGTATATACGCAGGTGACGTGGGTTGTCACGTCACTTCCGGGTTTTCACTAAACACTACCTCCAAACATACAAGAGTTGCAATGTTCAACCGCCGGGGTGTTTTCCCGCCCCAGCGCCCCGCAGCGCGCGCGCGCGCGTCATCTCGCGTCATCCCCGGCAGCGCGCGCGCGCGCGCGCGGACGCGGGTCAAAAGGTCAAAGGGTCACCTCCAGGTCAGACGGTCCAATGTCCAATGAGACAATGTTGCGGCATCGCTATGGTCAGAGCTTGAGCACAAAAAAAGGGGGATTCTAGATGAACCTGGGAAAGATGGGCAGTTCCATTTGGACCAATCAGCGGTCGAGAAAAAGAGCCAATCAGCGGTCGAGAAAAAGAACCAATCAGCGATCGAACAATCAGCCAATCGAATTGGGGTATTCACGGTGTGCTTTCGCTGACGTCCGCGCCCACATCTGGGTTCTTGTACACACGGGTAATGTTTTTCTGGACATGGATGGGTTACCTTTGGCTCCATTCTAGGCCACTGATTGGCTAATAGAACTTATAGTCATAATCTATACGTGTTGGACGAGTCTCTTCACTCACCGTATACACGTACCTCAATGAAATGCCCGCTCCAAACCTAGACCAAAAAACACGTACTTGGTCTGTAGGCTGATTTCATTGGCTCTCTATTTTTACTATAGTGCTCTTGCATTCTAACCTTGATGGGTTACCTAGCACTGATAGTCATAATCGATACGTGTTGGACGAGTCTCTTCACTCACCGTATACACGTACCTCAATGAAATGCCCGCTCCAAACCTAGACCAAAAACACGTACTTGGTCTGTGGGCTGATTTCATTGGCTCTCTATTTTTTTACTATAGTGCTCTTGCATTCTAAACTTGATGGGTTACATTTTGGTCCTATCCTACACCACTGATTTCAGTTTGACTGAATCTCCGCATTGGGCATTAATGCATCAGGAATAAAACACACAAGACAGGGTTTTTTGGTGAGATCTCATTTTTTTATTCATTGAACAACAACAACGTGAGAACAACCACGTGAAAACTCAAGCCCAGAACAAGGGGCTTGTCATTAACTGAAGCCCAGAACAAGGGGCTTGTCATTAACTGAAGCCCAGAACAAGGGGCTTGTCATTAACTGAAGCCCAGAACAGCGGGCGTATGTACATTGAAATAATTCAAGCCCAGAACGGGGCTTGTACATTGAAATGATGGGCGGCCCAGTCATAGACGAGTACATCGCGGTCCTCGGCCTGGGGGTACTCGTCAAACATCTGTACGATAGTAG
Source organism: Hanleya hanleyi (assembly GCA_036873755.1). Taxonomy (NCBI): domain Eukaryota; kingdom Metazoa; phylum Mollusca; class Polyplacophora; order Lepidopleurida; family Hanleyidae; genus Hanleya; species Hanleya hanleyi. The sequence continues at coordinate 10,899 of JAVTVY010053501.1, forward strand.
ATAAGGGTCTTCCCCGGCATCGATGGTACAGGTAAAACAAGCAATATTGTCCGCACACGCCACTGGTCAGGCTTTGCAACGTTTGACTGTTCCAACACCACGTCTCTGTGCCTTGATCCATGAAGTCTGTTAAATCGGGATGGAGGGGTGGCAGGCCGTACGGGTCAAAGTATTCGCCCTGCTCTTCTGTCAAGTACACGGCCACCCAGTGTTCACCGGGTCGATCCATCGGGTCCGTGTTGAGAACGTAAGCAGCCGGATACATACGGTCTAATGGAAACACATCTCGGGCGAACACCCCTTGAAAGACCCTACGTGTCTCTGGGTCATTCTCCAGCACGGTGGTTATCTGGTCTGTATCCATGTTAGGTAGAGAAGTCACACAGGACGTTGCGCGCCTTGTCCACTTGAATGATGTTGTCAAACTCGGCGTAGCAGATCACATTGACGGTGGTCGCCAGGGCTCGTGCAAAGTGGATTTCCAACCGTAAGTTGCCTTGCTTGGCCAGGGCCAGCTGATGGTCGTTCTCTAAGGTGGGGGTCAGATCGAAACAGAACAACGTGTATCCGTTCGCGTAGTCCTCCCGACTGATCATATTCCCTTCGTCCTGGTTGATTTGACCGGTGGCTGTAAACAGGCTCTGATAGGCTCGAATGAAATTCCTCCGCCCAAAGTTCGGGGTTAAGGCCGTGGCTGGCACCTGTTGTCCATCCACATGCAGGGCCACAAAATTGATGCCGAAATGTTTAAAGTCAAACGGATTCTCTGGGTAGGCTCCGCTGAAACTGGTATTTTCTCACACAGGCCAGGATCAATCGCTTGGGTAGTTCCCCCAGGAACAGGTTTTCTTTGTTGGCGCCATATTTCCAGCAGGCACAGAGAACACTTTGGCTTGCACACGTCTGGATAGGGTACTGGGCTGGTTTTGTTTCCAAGGCTTTCATGTGTCCCAATTGAACGGCTGGATTCGGTTTCACTTTTCGGACATACAGGACTGCGTCTTCGATGACAATCTTATAGTCAGCTGCATGCGCCTCTACGTTAGTGGCCATCAAGGCGAAGGTCGGAGGCGCCCGTATCAGTCGGATTTTGATGGGGATCTTGTTCAAGAGGTACCGGTCTTGCATGAACATGTCTGCATGCAGTCGACCCATCATATCCACCGAGGCACTGTTCGCAGTGAAAGCCTTCCGCTTGTTATATCCCCCATTGTCCGCCGTGTCCATGTGCTCGGCCGTGTCCCTGTAGAATAAAGCGGTTGTCAGCTGAGATTTTTTAGCCTCTCGGCCATACGACAACAGTGTCTCGATGTAGGCTCGATAGGGGTACGTGTTGGGGGAGTCACTGATGAGTTTGTCGCTGAGAAAAATATCCACCTGCTGAAACATCGAGTGCAGCCAGAGATTCGTCGGGCCCACCGTTGCTTGGTCAGCGAGTCTGGTGCCAGCTCCATTGACCACCTTGGCTTTCACATACAAGGAGGTATGGGCTAAATCCACATAGGCCGTATCCGCATTACTGATGGTGAACTCGATGGGCCCGGTTTCGTTGATGCTGGAGAGCGGGAGATGCTCCACCATAATCCTTGTTCGACACTGGTCTGTGTGGGCGGCACGGTCCACAAATCAAATTCACTGTTGGTGGAGGGGCAGGACTCGGCGTGGATTAAGGACATGTTTTAAGAAAAGATATCCCGGGTCTTCTTGGATGTGCGTCGTCGCTGGGTCGGTCGTCGACTGGTGCGTGGTCTCGGTGGGGCAGCTCTTTTATTCCCAACGGTGCGTTGTGCTTTGGCCACCAAGACGCCTCCCGCTTCTTTGGCCCGTCGTTTCAAGGATTCTTTGGGTGCCGTACCCCCCAAGACATCACCGGCCACTTGCAGTCCACTGCGTACCGCTTGTTTGCCGATTGCTTTCACACCACGCGTCACCAAGGGCAGGAACGTTTTCACAATGCTGCCGAGTATGTTCCCCAGTCCATGTCCTCGTTGCATGCGTGCACCGCTAAAGACCGGAAAGCCACCCCCGGCCTGTTGGGCATAATAGTTGGCATAGCTGCGTGCATCGCACTCGTAAGGTACTTTCATTATGCAAAGTGGGGAGCACGTGCTTGTCGAAAATGAAGTGTCAGCACCACTTTTCCTCGTTCGAATGCCACCGCTCGTCCCGTGTCATCTCTTATACCCACCGTGATCGTGTTGATGTCGGTATGTCGTACGGGCAGGTACATGATATGGTTGAAACTGTGGGTGACTTGATCGCCATACGTCTTTTTAATGGGGACCACCTGTAACAGAGGTGTGTTGATATCGCCCACGATGTGGTTGTCCACCACGTCCGAGTAGACGTAGAGTCCGTACATACCCGACTTCATATCCATCGGCATCTCGCCATGGTGTTGGGTGGGACCAGCGAACGCCTGTAGATCGAAACCCAGCATTTGCTGTAGTGTAGGACTAAGTTTCACATTCACGGTATCGGTGAGGGTAAGCTGTGCCTTGTCGTTGTGTACGTTGACATCGAAGAACACGTTTCTCTTGAAGCGCAAGGCTATCAGGCGTGCTGCACTATCCGTCACCCCCCGTAGCGCCTTATCATGCATCAGTCTGGACAGCCCACCCATGAACTCTTTGGGGGTATCGTATTGGCCTTCGGACAGGGTGAGTCGGGTGTTTTTGCCTTCGTAGGTCACCTCGTACCACACTTCATTGGCACGTTGTACCACGAGTAAGGGTATTGGACATCCACGAGGGCACATTCCCAGCGTCCAGGTAAATGTAACGGTTGCGGTAACTGGGTGACGTACTTGGCCACGGTGGTGTCAGGAAACACATCCAGCGAACTGTTACTGGGTAGGGTCAGGTAAAACATGGCGACTGAGCTGTCCTGCTGCTGCTGTTGGTTTTAATAGGTCTTCCACGCCTTGGGCGGTTGTGTGCGGCGCCGTGTTCGTCGCGGTGACTTGCTACGTGTCACGGCTCTGGAGATGTGGGGTGTCTTGATCAAGGGTGTTTTTTTATAGGCGCGAAAAGAAAGTGCCCGTTGTGGTGGTGTTTTGGGGGGTGACTCCGGTTCCCATTCGACTTCCCAAGAAGGTAGTGGGCCACTCGGTGATTGCTGGGTTTGCTGCATAAAGGCCCAGCGGTGGGGTTCCCCACCAATTCCTGTGGTACATGCATGTCTTTCAAGCCTTGAGCGAAGACCTCCCATCCTCGAGGATCGGTGTGCGATCTGCGTTGACGCATCAGATCATTCACTAAATCCGTCATGTGGGTGCCGGGGACCACCTGATTCTGTACCAGGAGTTCGCCTTTATCATTCCGAGTCATGTTAGGATTCTGTTTCATCCGTTGTAATACCAGGCCAGCTTGTTTCTTGAACGAGGCAGGTACACTCTTCAGCACTTCGTCTTCCACCCACTGTGGGGCTGTGGGGGCTACCTCACCCGGTTGTTGGAGCGGTGCTGAGGTCAGCGGTCTGTCACGTGGTGGTGGTGGTGGTGGTGGTGGTGGTGGTGCTGTTGCTGGGGTAGACAGGGTTTTGTATTGGTCCATGAACGTCATGTACCGTTGAAGTGTCTCATTGTACCGTTGTACTTTCTCACTGTCGCTTAACCCCGGTCTCTGTAAGATCTGTTGCATCTCTCCATCGAGGCTGTTTATGGTCTTCACCGTAGGTGGGACAGGGTAGGGTGATTGGAGGTTTTGCAGGAACCGTGGTTCGACGAGGACCATCTTTTCGTGTGGTTCATTGTCGGCCGAAGAGTCCACCCAGTACTGGACCCAACACGGAAGCGGCCAACGGTGCTAAGATGGCCCCGAGAAAGCCGCCTTTCTGTAACACCTTTTCTTTTGTGTTTGAGGGACCCGCTTGTGGACTAGGGTTCGGAGACCTGTCTTATGCTTGGCCAACTTGGTCTTCTGAGCCGGAGTCAGTGGTACGTTGCCTTTTAACAGGTTGTACCCGATCTCGCACAGACAGCGTACAAGGTCAGGGTCCGCACCGCGTACAATGGTTCGGACTAACTCGGGTGGGCCGTCTTCAATACACGGAGCGTGGGAGCGTGCTTCCGTACTCGCGCAGACATCCTGTACAACTAATGCTAGAACCCACAACTCTGCCCTTTTTATCCACCTCACAGACAAAGTCAACCCTGCTGTGGTATTCATTCTTTTTATTATTCACCATTATCAAACACACAAACCCCAGCTGGGGGCGCCACTGTGGGTGTGTTTACATTATTTTTGCATGTACACGTGGTGGGTCTCTCCGGGAAAGATGCCGGTCCGTAGTCGAAGGTGGTCGGGAGTGGCTTGCTTGAGGTCGAAGAGCATATACCCGTGCTGAGGGGTTGTGGCATCTTTGAAGGCTTCCAACGCAAACGGTGTGCGGCCGGGAAACATCTGTCTCGCCAGGTGCAGCAGTTGAGTGGTATCTCTCGGGCTTTTGAAGACCACCAGGTAGTGGGCATTTAAGCTGATATTCCGATGTTCTTTGTTTTTACTGAACAGATTCTGCACAATGTAGATGATGCTGAGCCGTCGATGATGGCTGCCTTTGGTAAAGAGTTGGGTCACCCGTGCATCCGTCTCCGCCATGAGATCATCCACAACCACCAAGGTGTCGGGTTCCAAATCGGTCAGGTTGGGTAGGCCTTCCACGAACGTGATGTGGGGCATTGCTGCATACGCTTCCTGCCATTCTCCGTAACACCACACGACTCGGGCAATGGGTGGAGTGATCGTGCTGTCGGCGTGTTGAAGGAGCTTCCTGACGAAGTGCGTTTTGCCGGAGCCCGTCGGTCCTGCGATGACGCAGGTGAAGGGATGTTGCCACCGAGGGTCCATGGTTTGAGGTCTATCCGTTGTCGTGGTAACCCGCTCTTGTAAAGTTCGTACGAGTGAACTGGAGTGGTGGTGGGTACAACGTCGGTCGTCGTTGTCTGTTCACGTTCAGAGATGGTGCTGGGGGTGGGTACAACGTGGGTGGTCGTCGTCGTTGTCGGTTCACTGTGAGGGATGAAATCCGGTGGGTCTTGAGACGTAGTAGGTGCACTTGGTGTAAGTGTAGAGCTCGACGTGGCTTGTACGCGGGGTGTGGTGGTGGTGGTGGTGGTGGTGACTGGGCTCGATACGACTGGTGCTCTCTGTAGACCCGTTTCACTGATGGCTGGTGTTCTCAGTTGGTTAAGTAACGTACTGACATAGGCTACGTCGTAAAACACACCTCCGTACAACACACTCAGCAGGGTTAGCAATAGCACCCCAAAGCCCACTTGCGCCTTGCGCGTTTTGCGAGACGCTGTCTTCGGAGGCAGCTGCTGTTGGTCCATAGCACTGGGGTCGGACGTGGAATGAAGGAGGACGGCAGTGGTGTCTGGCTTTATAGTCGTTTCACCTGGTTGGCCGCGACCCAGGAATTGAAGGAACTGGGCCAGCCCTGCCATTTTACGAAATGAAACAGTTTGCCACGTCGACGTTCCGTTTTCAAAATCTGCTCCACCGTGTAGTAGTCTTGCTGTGTTTTTACAACAGGCTGTAATTCCGTGTCGTAAAACGTCCCCAGCAACGTTTCGCCTTGGAGATCTTCCACTTCATAGACTCGCCGCTGTCGGGGTAGGCGCCGTTTAATCAGGAAGTGCTCATCGCTCCAGTTGGGCAAGTAACTTTTCTCGAACTTGCCCTTGACTTTACTGATCCGTACAGGGTCGCCGACCTTGTACACCGCCTTCGTCGTTCACTGCGATGGCCTGGGGTACAAGACACGCCGGACTTGGGCTTCATTGCGTTGGGTCACGGTAATGGGGGCTCTCTCTATACTTCGATGATAGGCTCGATTGTAACCCCTCACCAGCTTCGGGAGAACATCGATGTACCGCCTTGTATTCTTATAGGTGAAATATTTATACATGCGGCCTTTGAATGTCCTGTTGAACCTCTCCACCACGGAAGCCTTGGTCTCGTTGTACGTATGGAAGAAAAACACCTTCTGTTTCTTGAGAAAGGCTTGAAACGGTCTGTTGAGGAATTCCGTGCCTTCGTCGGTTTGCAAATACAAAGGTTTGCGCCCGGTCTTGAAGATGTCTTTGAACGCCGCTATGAGATTTGCCCCCGTTTTCGTCCCGATGGGTACCACCCACGCATACTTGGATAGGATATCGATGCACGTCAAGATATACCGATTCTCATCGTTGTGTTTGGCAAAGGCGCTCATATCCACCAAATCCGCTTGCCACTGGGCATCTATTCCTCCCACGATGACCCGGTTCCGTAGAAAATGGCGACGGACAGATCGATGTAAGGTATAGGTGTCTTGTCTTCTTAACTAATCTCGGACTTGGGCACGTTGTACCCCCTGGGGTTTGGCCGCTCGATAGAGAGCCGACAATGCACTATAGGCTGCCGGACTGTCGGGACTGTAGTATAAGTTATCCAACACCTTCCCCCAGCGCTTCATGGTGACAAAATGATGATGGACCCTGGCTCTATCGTTTATTTATAACGGGTATATCTTGGGCCTGAGTTTCTTTCTGATTTTCTTCGTGGACTTCCACAGTGGCCATGGTCAATGACCAGTCCAACTCGTCTGATGACCGCTTGATAAGCACTTCATCCACATCCACCACGGCATCTTCCAATGCAGACCATAGATCAGGTGAAGGGTAAAATGCACTGTACCTCCATCTAGCCGAGCCAATTGAGCAAAGAAAGGGCCGCGTCGGATGTACACATCGTGACACAAGTGGATGAGGTCGCCGTCCAGTTCACCAGACAACACCCGTTTGAATTTGGTCCAGCCCTCCCGGGACAGACGAATGTGGGCCGGGCGCGGTTGTGTAGGGTCCGTGTCTCCCACCACCTCCTCCATGATATCGACCTTATCCGCATACACGTGCAGGAAACCTCGGGGGTCAAGCTGAAATACGCCAGTACTATATGCTCCGTCATGGTCAGTACGTGAATGGTACCAGATTTCACTGTCTCTCGTATTTATAGGAAGAACCCCGTGAGATCAAAGGATCAGGTGGTCATGTCATTGGGCTGACTGAGTGTAGCGGGGTAATCAATGGCATCGTCGTCGGGTTCATGTAGTTGTTCATGGGGTTCAGCCATTGGCCCCGCGGCTTCATCACGGATTTTTTCTTCTTCTTCATCGTTCTGGCCCGTCATGTGTGTGTGGGTGGCTTCATGAGGTGACCCTGTCATTCCAGCCTCTGCGCATTCTATACATATAGTATTTTCTCCATCCGCTTTTTTTTTTCATTAGGTTCATCTAGTGCGTGTTCGATAGCATGAGCCCATGCCAATTGGTGGGGTGATCGATCGTCGGGTATAAATAACTGGTCCACCAGAGGGCCTATTTTCTCCAAGGCTGACCACAGAGAGGGAGTTAGGAGGAAACTTCGAGCCGGCTCTTGGTAGCGTCCCACCCGTGGGTAGAGCGCGGTATGGTATACGTAGTTGGCCTTGTCCAGGTGGATCAGGTGTCCGTCTAACTCTCCGCTCAACACCCGTTTAAACTTAGTCCACCCATCACGCTCTAGTGTCACCGTATTCGATAAAGTCTCAGGGGACGCCCTCCAATCCCCGCCACTATCTTCCACCAGAGTCACATAATCTTCATAAACGTATAATCCCACCTGGTAAGGTGTAAGGGGGAGGATGGCTCGTAGGACGGATGACATGCTTGGTCCAAATGTCGAACGGTGAATGACACACACTCTGTCCGACCCTGGTATTTATAGTGTCAATACCACAGCGCCAGGGTGAATAGGGCACAGACTAGTATGAGGCCAACCAGCCGGTGCTGGTTGCGGCGTGAGCGCTCGTGGTCCATAGCCCGACCATCAAGGATGGCTGTCATAGTCCAGTAGTGGTGAGTGATGGCACGCCTCTCCATCGAGTGCACTCTGTGGAGGACCGCTTCTGTGAACTCGTTCAGGATCTGGCGTCGTCCCTCGTTGTCGTCGCCATCTGCAAACATGGACCGGACCACTGCTCGGTAAACCCGTGAATGAATTCACCACGGTGGCATACTGTAAAATGCGAGTCGCATGGGGCTGGATCTCCGCCATGGCTCTGTAGAAATGAAGGTGTGGGATCCAGAGGGACGTGTTTTATAGACCAGATGTAGCTCTACGGGTATAGTCCGTGATACGTACTATTCTGATGGGTTAGTCCAAAAAAAGGGAGCAACAACAACAACACAGATTACAGATCAATCCTTTATTATGCGTGAACAACATAGAAATGCATGTACTGACCTGTCTGTGGGAGGTTTCCCACAATGGCGTTCACCTTCGCGTCTTTTCGTGTACGTCCGTGTCTTTTCGTTAAAGTCCGTGTATCTTCGGTAAAGTCCGTAGGCATTGGGCAAGGAAGCTTTTTCCCGAGACTGAATCACCGCCAGACATGACTGCATCACCGCGGATGAATACATTCTTGCACTCACTCACACCACAGGTCGAGTGAGGTATCAAATTGAAGCATAGGTGAAGGAGCATTTAATGGACTGGGTGTGGAGTTGACATATCGATAAAAAATGGATATGACCTTGAACTGATCACGTGGCCTCCCCGTGAGGGAAAAACCCCAGAACCAAGTCAGTACATGCATCCCATAGTCCCAGGTCACGCCCGATTCACGCAGACCGGAAGTGACGTCATACACCTGCGCACAACCGTGATGGAAAACACCCAGAACCAAGTCAGGACATGCATTCCACACAGGCAGAATGCAGGCAGGCAGACAGGAAGGCAGGCAGGTAGGAGGGCTGGCTGGCTGGCTGGCTGATCAAGTCAGGTCAGGTAAGTCAGATTGAATACACCCCTTTCCCTAAAAATAGACTCCTTTTATACATTTTACTACTCGCGGCCAATATCAACTCCTTTTATACATTTTACTACTCGCGGCCATCTTGTACCCACCTCCCACATGGCGGCCATCTTGTACCCACCTCCCACATGGCGGCCATCTTGTACCCACCTCCCACATGGCGGCCATCTTGTACCCACCTCCCACATGGCGGCCATCTTGTACCCACCTCCCACATGGCGGCCAATCCCACATGGCGGCCATCTTGTACCCACCTCCCATTCAAGTCAGGTCAGGTAAGTCAGATTGAATACACCCTTTCCCTAAAAATCAACTCCTTTTATACATTTTACTACTCGCGGCCATCTTGTACCCACCTCCCACATCATGACACTCGCGGCCATCTTGTACCCACCTCCCACATCATGACACTGGCGGCCATCTTGTACCCACCTCCCACATGGCGGCCATCTTGTACCCACCTCCCACATCTTCCACTGGCGGCCATCTTGTTCCACCTCCCACAAATGTGGGAGGTGGGTACAAATGTGGGAGGTGGGTACAAATGTGGGAGGTGGGTACAAATGTGGGAGGTGGGTACAACCCACCTCCCACAAATACAAATGTGGGAGGTGGGTACAAATGTGGGAGGTGGGTACAACCCACCTCCCACAAATGTGGGAGGTGGGTACAAATGTGGGAGGTGGGTACAACCCACCTCCCACACATCACGCATGCGCACACATCCAATACCGCCCCAATACCGCCCCATTTTTTACACTTATGACGTCACACGCATGCGCAGTGAGAAGCTATTGCGCCAATTCGGGTATTGTATACTACTTACGCGGTAAGACTGACCCTGGGATCGTGTGTATCCATTTCAGACTACTTTCGGCAACTTCGTCAGCCAATCCGCTAAAGTCTACCGGCGTAACCCCAACGTAACCCGCCATTTTCGAGTCATGTGATGATCTACTTGTTCAAATTTACAGATCTACCACACATCTTGGATGATACGAAAGTTATTCATACATATATATTTTGTAAGCGCAGGCAATATCTGTTTCCGAGGTATGTATGAAAACCTGTAATTTATTAGAGTTTTCGAGTCTGTTCTCCGCCGGATGAAGGCCGAACAGAATCCGGTAAAACACCGGATATCGCTCCGCGATCGCGACACACGATTCGCAAGCCATCTTATGGATGGCGAAGTGTACGCAAATGCAGGTCATACATACAAGTTGAACTATTAACCCGAGCGGCACCTGACCTTCATAGTCACAAAGGGGAATATTGAGCAAGACCACAAAAGGTTACCTGGCATTTCGACCTGAGACAGACTTTAGTCTGCTTATCGATGTGGGCCATGAGAATTTTTGAATTGATTTGCTCAAGTGTGACCAAAAGGTGATATTGACTCGTATTTATTATATCTAGAAGATCAGTGACAATGTGGACCATGGTGATTATTTGGTCGGAGATTTACGTTTGGAATCAAGCCAACACATGTGCTATATCAAGCGGTATTTCTAAAGTGTGACAATTCTGATGCCACTCTACAAATTAAAGTTTAAAATGTCAATGATTAACTATGGCGTTGATGAATCCAGAGAGAGGAAGACAGCATCTGCATCAAAGAATGATGATCCGGAATACGTACCTAGCATCTGTATCTGCCAAACAAACATGGAATACGTACCTAGCATCTGTATCTGCCAAACAAACATGGAATACGTACCTAGCATCTGTATCTGCCAAACAAACATCCACATCACGTAAATCCTGCCGGAAATCTGCATTTTCCTATATTGATGAAATAAACCAGACATCGATTAATTTATCAATTAACAGACTACTTGAATATTAGTTATATTATATCAAATCGGAGTATGGAGCATATGAGAAGTAGGCTCCATGCTCGGAGCCATGGTGACAGACCTCAGAAATTTAAAATTAAATTTCAAACCGTATCGCAAAGGATTTCCAATTGGTCAATAACAGTCCGCCATCTATGCAATGTTAGACGAATTTGAGTACCACTCAACCAAAATCCGGTTTTTACTTTTCTTTATTAGGCCTTCTGAAAATGAGACTGAGCTTCAAACAAATTCAAAAACGTTTCGTTGAACACTTCTGCAGCGACATTCGTGGAGATTATTTTATCAACAATTGAAATACTCTTTTCGTATTATTCAATCAATGAAAGGTAAAATAATATTCAAATATCAGGAACAAAAATCTGGTCCCCCTCCCCTCCATCTCCTCATCATACCCCCATGCTACTTGTGGGGTCCAAAATAATCGATTCTTTCTCCAGGTGAGATCATTTTGGTGACATTATTGTTTTCTTAGATGAAATTTAGAAAATCGAAATCGTATTCGTATTATGAGTGGACAATTTTTGTCTGATCGAGTGGAGACCCATTTAAGCTGACAATTCACGCTTTCGTGAGGCAATCACTGCGGGGGGGGGGGATCACCATCAGCCTCTAATAAGTGTATCGCTTTAATTCTATTACTTGATTTCATCCAGTTGTGTTCAACTGAAAAAACCCCATAAAATTCCACAGCTAAAGATATATGCCAATTATTTTTAAATGAGCCATATTTTGTTGAAGTTATCAACTGATTCGAATAGACGTTTGAAAATGAAGACTCACTTTATGAAAAGACAAGCATTTCAGCGGGTATGCGAAAGTCCGCTCAAGTGGGATACAATTGCTTAAGTCTGTACAACCGGACAGTCCATGCATCACAACTGTTAAAATGCATAGTCTTGACATTAGGACATGAAGTAATATTTAGTTCTTGAATCTTCGTCTCACCTCATTGATGTTAAATCCATCAACATCCGCGGTACGTCTGCTCTTCTCACAATCTCGAACTACTGTAATAATAAAACCATCACACAAGTATATGAAAGACTGGATCTCAAGGTGATGGTTCTCGGCGAGGTCCGCGCATATATTGGGAAATACGTTGGTGTTTTTCTCTTTCATTTCTTCTTTATAAGTGGAACTAATAAATTTGTTTCTGTGTCTAAATATAGATTCCCCTTCGGGATGACCTTAAGAAAAATCAGTGAGGTATGATGGCCTAAAAACATTCTTTCGCGAGTCACCCCCGAGGACGCATCGCTTCACTGAATTTGGAGGGAAGAGATATGTAATACATAACCGACCGTGTGTAGGCTTTATGCTGGAGATGTTCAAACACACCACAGGTTATGGCGATTAAGGTCTCGTTCCCACCGCCTCTCCTTCCGTTACATCGCTCCAAGCTTTTTTTCTGATCTGCTGTATAATCCTTGCTACCTTTCCGGTTTAAAAAGTGAAATAGCTATACATGACAACAGGTCATGACATCGAATACAAAACAAAAGTGTCCATGCAGCTCAATATTGAAAACAATGATTTCTGGATATCTGAATCCAGTAAACATGGGAGCGGCCATCTTGATATTGGACGAGTAACAGGTGTTTTCTCGAGCCATACTTCACAGACGTGCCAACTAGTTTCATATCGTAAAACGACAGGACTGTATCACCCGTTCGTGGTTAACACATTAATATTAATTCTGTTGTAATGAATTCATCGAATAAATGCTCTTTAGTACTATTTTATTATGGCTGAGAGACCAAATCGATGACCATACATGATCAAGTTATTCACCTTTACGTCTGCAGCAAAATGTTTGAGATTGAACTGCGAGTTACTAAAAACTCGAAACAGTAAAACACGCGGATCGGATTGATGTGTAGAGAAAGTCGATCTAGGCTTAATTTACAATGACACACATCAATAAAGAAATAGTGGCTTGATGATGGGTCCCATAATGCCACAGCGCAAACTCTTACATCAGGCTATATGAAGTGACTTAATACGTCAATTACCAGAGAACATTACTTTCAAAGTCCTAGTTGGACATGCGGTTCATGTGCACATTTTGCCAGCAAGCACTTAACTTCCGGCTAACCCCACACTTTCAAGATGAGTCCTTGCGCGAACTACATTGGTCAAACCTTTAATGAAAACAAACAAATCGACGTTTTTCTTAACCATAATGGTGCATCGTGACCTGTATTCACCAGCTGCACACGTAATCGGCTTGTAATACGCAGATTATAAGCTACAAACGTTTCCGCCGGCATTGATGCATCTGCATCAATAGGTTTTCTTGTATATTATTGAATTTGGCATAACGAATCACCATTCTGTAAACTTACTAGCATTATTTTCATGTCCGATATAACAATTTTTCAACTGGAGATAATATTCTGTTTCCTCTACAAACGGAGACAGCACGCCATCTATGTGAGCAAAACGGACTCCAACAATACAGTAATGACCAATGTTTACTTCCAATATAGGGGCCATTTAGGCACCAATTAGCCATCTAGTAAAATTACTCCGTCCATTGTTCCCTCCTTGTGACACTGACAGTCCGGACCATTGTTCTCTCCTAGTGACGCTGTAAGACCGGTGGACCTCCGTGCGTTGTTCTGTCCTTATGACCCTGTGAGACCGGTGAACCGCGGTCCGTGTTTCTCTCCTTGTGTTGTTGTAAGACCGGTGAACCTCCCTCCAATGTTCTATCCCTGTGACGATGTAAGTCCGGTGATCCTCCGCCCATTGTTCTCTCCCTGTGACGCTGTAAGTTCGATGAATCTCCGTCCATTGTTCTCACCTTGTGAAACTGTAATACGGTGATCCTCCGTCCATTGTTCTCGCCTTGTGACGCTGTAAGACCGGTGAACCTCCGTCCATTGTTCTCTCCTTGTGACGCTGTAAGTCTGATGAACCTCCATTCATTGTTCTAGCTACCTTTGTTAAACTGTAAGTCCGGTGAACTCCGGTCCATTGTTCTCTCTTTTTGACACTGTAAGACTGGTGAACCTCCATTCATTGTTCTCTCTTCGTGACGCTGTAAGACTGGTGATCCTCCTTCCATTGTTCTCTCCTTGTGACACTGAAAGTTTGGTGAATCTCCGTCCATTGTTCTTTCCTTGTGGCACTGTGAGCCCGGTAAATCTCCGTCCATTGTTCTCTCCTTGTGACACTGTGAGATTGGTGAATCTCCATCCATTATTCTCTCCTTTTGAAGCTGTAAGAACGACGAAACTTCAGTCATTGTTCTCTCCTTGTGAAGCTACAAGACCGGTTGAACCTCAGTGGATTGTTCTCTCCTAATGACGCTGTGAAACCGGCCAACCTCCATTCAATGTTCTCATCTTGTGAGACTGTAAGACCGGTGAATCACCTTTCAAAGTCCTCACCTTCTGACGTTGTAGGAGCGATGAACCCCCGTCCAATGTTCTCTCCTTGTGACGCTGTAAGACCGGTGAACCTGCGTTCATTGTTCTCTCCTTTTGACGCTGTAAGTTCGATGAACCCCCATCCATGTTCTCGCCTTGTGCCGCTGTAAGACCGGTGAACCTCCGTCCATTGTTCTCTCCT
>JAVTVY010053502.1:0-25696 GCA_036873755.1 Hanleya hanleyi
AAACACACACCCACATACCCCAAAAATGTCTGTTTTCTCTACTACGGCCAGACTGCGCATGCGCATATTGACGCGACATGCGTTACTACTCGTACTGATGACGTCACCAATGACGTCACAGATGCTGTGAACAGCCCCCCAAATCGGGGTCTACACCCCGAGAGCTACAAAATGAAACCTCCCACGACACAATCGGATAAGGGATGGTCCATCTCTACACCAAATACCTTCCTGTACTGCCCCAAAATGCACACTTTGGCTATTACTCCTACTGATGACGTCATCGATGACGTCGCAGATGACGGGAACATCCCTTAAATCGGAATGTACACCCTGAGAACTACAAAATGACACCTTCCAGGACGCATTCGGACCGTGAATAGTCCATCTCTATCCCAAATACCTTCCTTCACCGCCCCAAAATGGCCACTTTACTTACTACATGCGCAGATTGACGCGGTTTGCACTTAAAAGCACATCATTCTGACTCTAACCCACACAAGCTTCACTTTGACACCTTCCACGACCCATTCGGACCGTGAATAGTCCATCTCTACCCCAAACACACACCCACATACCCCAAAAATGCCTGTTTTCTCTACTACGGCCAGACTGCGCATGCGCATATTGACGCGACATGCGTTTAGAAACACGCCATTCTGACTCTACCCCACACAAGCTTCACTTTGACACCTTCCACGACCCATTCGAACCGTGAATAGTCCATCTCTACCCCAGACACACACCCACATACCCCCCAAAATGCCTGGTTTCTATACTACGGGCCAGACTGCGCATGCGCAGACTATTGAACACGGACGAACCATTAGTCCAGTGGGATGCTCCTCCACGAGAGCTTCAAAATAAGACCTCATACTACCCCATAGGACTATTAGGGACTCGCCTAGACCCCAACATGTCCACCCCGTATGGGCCTATACTCCCATAGCCATGCAGTATAGGCCTATGGGCCTACCCAGGCCTCGGTGACTTTTTCCAAAAATTTCACCGATTCGCTCCGCGACACTTCCTATCATGTTCTAAATGACGAGACGTGAAAAACGAGACCCACAACCCTACCGCAAATGTCTAGAAGTAGGTTTCCCAGTAGGATAAACATTGAACCTATAGCCTAGTATGGGAATATATATTTATATATATATATGTCTATATGGGGCTATATCGTACTTTTTCAAAAATTTCACCGATTCGCTCCGCAACACTTCCTATCGTGTTCTACATGACGAGACTAAGAAAAAGAGACCCCACAACCCTACCGCAAATGTATAGAAGTACGTTTCCCAGGGGGACAAACATTGATCCTAATACTCCCAGTATGGGACTATATGGGGCTCGGTGACTTTTTTCAAAAATTTCACCGATTCGCTCCGGGACACTTCCTATCATGTTTGTCTTGACGAGACTAAGAAAACGAGACCCACAACCTATACCGCAAATGTCGAGAAGTAGGTTTCCCAGGATGGTCCTATACCCCCCATACCCCATATAGGCATTTTCCCGTAATTTAGGATAAAGTCCGTGTTCCGTATTTTTTCAGGAAAAATTTTACATACACCCACCCTGGAACTAGGGGCAGATAACTCTATTGATAGGCAAGCCCCGTTAAGCCCGGCGACCTATATATCCCCCATACCCCATATAGGCATTTTCCCGGATTTTTCGATAAAGTCCGTTTTCCGTTTTTTTTTTCAGGAAAAATTTTACATGCACCCACCCATGACTGGATGCCCCTTCACATAGGCTTCACATGGATACCTCATAGAACTCCATCGGCCCATTAGTGGCTCCCCTAGCTCCCAAAACGTCTATTTCCATACCCTTGGGCCACCGCGCATGCGCAGAATGCCGATATTTCAACCCCACACCCAGCCCATTAGATGTCCCTTCACCTAGGCTTCACTTTGATACCTCACTCGACCCAATCGGACCATTTTATCTGGGGACTACTTTTTCTCCGCGGAAGCTTTTTCCCGAGACCGAATCACCGCCAAAACCGCTGCCAGACCGCATCACCGCGGATGAATACATGGAACTATTTTTGACCTGGAAAAATTGGAACTCTCCTGTGCTGGAGGTAGCTTTTTGGTCAATTTGAAATACTCGCTTTTGATTGGACGAGAGCTCTGTGACGGATTTGAAATACTCGCTTCTGATTGGTCGAGAGCCGCCCCCAGTTTCCCCCTAATTTGCATAAATGGGACCCAATTTAGCTTTTATATACTACTGATCTGTCTTCGTCTGAAATATTTCAGAACACATTTATATCTGAAACAGATCGAACCAATTTACTGACTCATTAAAAACGTCGATCGTGAATTGATGCGTATCATGTTAATAGTCCTATATATACTTGAGTAAAACTGGATAAACAGGTGAGTGTATGGCCTATAAATGACAGAATAGCTGCAGTCGAGCCATATTTCAAGCTAGAATAATGATCGGAGAGAGGTAAAGGGAATTCTTTTTACATATTTTATACAATTTTTTTTATTTTCATCCGAGTCATGATCTCACTGTTACGAAGGCATAATATATTGAGGTTGTGTTAGCTGAATATATTATGAAGCAGGAACCGTGTACAAGCGCTGGCCTACGTGCTTTGTAATGATCACGTGATGTTATTGCTCCGTATGGCGGAAAAATGTACAACCAACACGTGGCATGTTGAAACTTTCATTCTATAGACCCTACCCAATTATATGAAAGTATTTTCATACATTTGTTAATCAAGGATCGAAGGATACAGTGAATTGTTAGAAAGGGCAAGCAATTCATGTCTTTCGTTTAGCTGCTATCATGGTGGGATGAGCTCGTTCCAGCTGGGAAGATGATCGTCTCAGACGAGCTGGCCCTGATATGGGTCTCAGACAAGTTGGCCCTGATATGCTGATTCAAATAGTGTCGGGCTCTTGATTAATTTGCTTTTCTTTTTATTGACAAAAACAGTTTGAAAAGCCCTTCCACAATATTTTCCTACGAAGAGCAGCCAAGAAATTAATAGGTTTGATTCTCAATCTGAAAATGACTTAATCTGTGTTTCTTCATTAGATCTTTCATATATTTCCCCGAGACATCTTTGGCGTCACCGGAATAGTTGGGCCTAGTCTTCTCGGTCGTGACAAAAATTCAGCATGGTTTCAAGCATATTCTGAAGAGAAAATAAAGAAAATATCAGAATGTCTAAGTGTCAGAATATGCGCTTGTCCCGTATGTACTAATACAAAGAAAAACCCGAATTTTGATTTTAAAAATAGCCGGGCGTCCGATGAAACTAATGAAAAAGCCGATCATTGCGGCCAATTACTTGAATCTAATTTAATGGTTAAAGAGCAGGAAGAATGCATTTGCTCTTCAAAGAGAGAAAATAATGATGGGAAATGCAAGAGGCAATGGATTATTCAATGAAAACCATCAAAGACGAAGAAGTCCGCCATAGCCTCTCGCGTCAAAAGTTACCGTCAAAAAAAAAGAATTCGAACACGTCCGTTTTTTCTATAATTGGCTTGAATTGGGTACTTGAATAATCGCTATAGGTCCTTGAAAAGTCATTAAATTCAATGCAAGAAAAGGCTTGCGAACCCTGTAATCGTCTTGTGAATTTCTGCGTTTACGCAGCGTCCTGAAAGAGAAAAAATATATGCATTATACTCCAATGTTCCACTCGACACTTATCTGTAATCAAACGTGATAATTGTTTAAGTAAAACTACGATCATCTCCATGGTAAGCTAGGACTGACTTTTTTAAAAATCGCATTCCAAAATTGCGCAAGCCCGTATTCTGCAAAATACGTAATATTCGAATCGCACGTTCATAAAACGATATCATGGTTTCATAATATTTTGTTTATTTACGAATTACACCGTAACTGATTTTAATATATTGTCAAGCAGCACACGTGTTGCAATTATGGAAGATAAAACAATATCAATTTGTGTTGTATTCTCATAATCCGTTTTCACGGCCGCAATCGACACCGCCGATGTTGTTGTTTTTGCGTCTGTAATACGGGACTACTTTCGAGCTGATCGTTTGCCAGGAGACTTTCAATCGTTTGCTAGAAAACGTCTGCACCTTTGTTCGAGGTGTGAAAAGACGACCGGCACCCTTACCGTAGGTTGCCGGAGATTTCCGCCAATCGTCTTTATCTGACAGACGTTTTTTAAAAAACGATCAACTCATACACCCATCGTTTGCATCAACGTTTTTTTTCATCGTTTAAAACGTCTAGCAAACGAACGTTGGATGGATACGATCCCTAACTGATCTTCATGTAAGACGTTTAATTGGCATGGTGTGTATGACATGACATCTTTATGTTTCTGTGCCTTTTGAACTGGTTGACTGCAGAATACGTAATGTACGATGTTGTGGCGTAATGTGTATATTGGACTTTCTTAATGTCGACAAGTTTATTTCATACAAACCTTTGTTTGGTATAACTCCTGAGTAGCCTATATATTTAAATCGGCCAGTTTCAAACGTGTAGAAACCTAATCATATAAAATTGCAAGATGTCTTCTCTGTGCGACTAGTAAATCAATAATGCGACAGTCCCAAGAACTTTCTAGGCTTTATATAGGGGTAGAAGCTGGGAACTCGTTCGATAAAAAAGAGCAAGTATGGCGTCATGATTTGCGAGCTAGCAGAACCTCCTATGGACATGATCCGAATGGTATTTTATCATTGGAAGATATTTTTTGTCATTTGTCATTTTATCATTAATTACACAGGTGATTAGAATTACCATGCTATCCTTAGTTGAATAGTTATGGGTGGTGTGTAGCTTTAAGAAGTTGTGTCTTAAGAAGTTACGCAACCTTTGCTATTCATTCTCAAAAGATTCAATCGTCTCATGTTAGGACAATATGCACATGTTTTGAAACTACGCGCATCACAAGAGCGATGTCCTGGACTATGACTTTTTTTATTTCATTGGGCAATCTGCGAATTGCTCATGTCATGTTCTGGAAAAATCCCCAAAACGGACCCATCCACCAATCAATGTGGTTCATTGCGCAGCACTTCCTGATCACGGGATGAGAACATGCTACCATAAATCACTGCCACTATGAAGTATGACAGCGACACGTCGCTAGATTAAATCTCCTTTGGATTGCAAATATTTAGGGGCTTGAACATCATTATATGATATACAAACCTATTTATCAACCTATATATCGGCTCATAGGAGTGAGTACTTTGAATCATCCAGGCGATAATATTAATGACAAATAGTAAAACTGGTCATCTGTATAATAATAATAATAATATATATTTACGATCTTACGTTGTGGTGTTTACCAAAACAAATGACATATTTCGGAATGCCTATCTATTGGTTTGTCAATGTTATTATTCCAGCCAATCATTCTCTGCATATTATCAACGGACACGCACAAACATACTCACCATGTATCGGTCTGTTGATCTAAGTCAAAGAATTTATCTTCCGCGTTGTTAATGTATCAAAGATATATTGTAACATATGGCATTGTGCCAGAGGTCCAAATGACACCAGAAGCACCTTTCAGTCTGATCATATATCATGCCACTTATTCTCTTCTGTAGAAGCTATGAAATCATTATATGTGTCACTTGTTAGAATTAGGTTGACTATTGCTATGTTGTTATTGTTGTGTAGTCTCAACATTGTAAATCGTTGTCTGATAGAAATGAGCTAATTCGAAGAATGTTTCTTATATAACTTGAATTTAGATGGGAATTTCCCTTGTATCCCCTACCCAAACCCTGCCCCCGCCTCACTAGTTAAGAGATTATCGATCACACTGTCAACACGGAAAGATCATTTACTTGACTTTGTCATAGCATTGTATCGAAAGGCAAATTCATTCGACTGTGCGAAATCAATACGCTACTCCAAAATATAAAATTACAAATGTTTCATTGCATTTAATTAGGTTTCCAAATCATTGGATAGAAATCTATTATTATTATTATTGGCATGTTATTATTATTAATCGTTTCGCCAGATTGTATCCGTCGTTATTTGTTGACTCCGATCCACGGCTGAAGCCGAAAATTAACGTGGGAATTGGGACACATGGAGTAAAGTGGACCTATTTCAGATTATACCGACTGGTTAAGTACAAGCCTTTAGTCCGTCATTTATTACTCAGTCATCGCCCATTAAAGAATGTCCGCATCCATAATCTAAAGACCAAACATTAGCACTGAATGAAAAACCAATCATAGTATAATACATAAGCTTCCTGCAAGAGAGAAACGGTCAACAATTTTCAATGGTGTCGACAAGACATCATGATGTGTTCCAAATATCAAATCCGTATCGCTGATCAGCATTATAACATCCATATGATTTTCGTTATAAAAGTCGTTATCCAGAGAATGATTTATCACAGTGACGCTTTAACTTTGACTGTTCATATGAACGCCAAATCGAGAAGTATATGAGGGTCATACGATCTCTAGTCTAGCCCTACGTTAAAGGGTATGACAAGTTACGATAACGGAATATTACAGTCCCGAAATGGATAGTTTGCGCTGTCAAAATTGTAAGTATCTCCTCTATCGTAAAGTCGACGAGAGAGAAGGCCTGCGTCAGTTTTATGTCAAAAGATGATGAGCTATCAGGGCTATCAATTTTTCCTTCAAATTCAGTGAAGATGAATACTACGGAAGCGTACTAGTGCCAGTGTGAAAAAGGACATAATATCTCCTAATTAGGACTTACTATCTCCTAATTACGAGAAAATTATCTCCTAATTAGGACTTATTATCTTCTAATTAGGACTTATTTTCTCCTAATTAGGAGAAAACTATCTCCTAATTAGGACTTATTATCTCCTAATTAGGAGAAAAATATTATCTCCTAATTGGGAGAAACTTATCTCCTATTTAGGACTCATTATTTCCTAATTAGGAAAAAATATCTCCTAATGAGGTGAATATTATCTCTTAATTAGGACTTATTATCTCCTAATTAGGACTTATTATAGCTGTGTGCATAACGATTGGATCGGAAATTGGCGAATATGTATGGAAGAAGGATAAGGCCGTTTCGAAAACTCGCTCCCTCGCCTTTAATTTCATAGGGCGGGGTTGCGAAATTGCGGAAGAGTGAAGTGACAGAGCGAGACTGCGAAATTGCGAGACAGCGTGAGAGCGATCAGCCAATGGGATACATCCATTGATTACAAAGGCCATTACAAGTGCGATCAGCTGTAGACAGACCTGGCAGACCTAGAGAAGTCACAGTTTCCAGTCCTTGCGTTTGGTGAGAAGACGTTTACTGGTATCCCTTGGGGCCAGATAAGGATTCAAGTCATTTATTTAATAGTTATATGTGGATGGAAATGAATGACAGGGAGATTTCACCAGCTTGGAAAAAGATATAAAAACAGAACCCGAATACATGACATTTACCGGTATTCCTTTATTCTCAGGTTGTCGAGTAAGGATGGGACCAACGATGGTATTGCTGGTATCCATGATTGGGGTGATCAACGCCTTGTCTAGTACAGGGTAAGTCAGCTCGAAACTAGCCGAGTAAGAGTGGTTTTCGTTTTGTTGTTTAGCTTGATGATATGCGCGTACACTCAAATAGTACTTCAGCATACAATCAATAGTACAATAAATGGTATTTAATAAACTGATCTGTACATCCGCAAATTTGACGCAGGTTTCAATTGAGCAACGTATACACAAGTAGTAATTTTCAATATATCGTATGTTTGTAGCGTTAGGATTTAGAGTACAAATCCTAGATAATAATAAGTAAACACACATATTGCAAGACAATGGTAGAGGACGATTAAAACAAAAGAGAAATGAAAAAAAATTCAGAAATTATATTAATATAAGATGATGAATTTGGATTCGATACGAGTTTCGAGGGGTTGAAACTTGCATTTTCAGCAATCGTTGTTAAATGATCCCAACTTTATCAGATTATTTTCGGTCAGTGAGGTGTTATCTCACCGTATTTAGGTTGTTAACGCCATATACAAGGCAACATAGAGGAAGGCAGAAGGAGTTGGAGCGATCTGCAAGAGGTGGGAAAATTGACGACGTCTGGTGCACCTCCTACATCCGACCGTCGCCAGCCGATGAAACGGTGGTCAGCCGGAGAGGCTATTTTCGCAACACAGGTGAGATGGTGTTAGAAATTTGGATTTCTTCCTAGGTTATGGGCAATATTAATAATGCTGTTTCTAGCCAAGTTTCGTTTTCAAACTGTTCTTATCGCTAATTACTGACACTTATCGATACATATTATCGTCCATAATTATTTCTTATTTAATGCTTTTTGTATGTCACCCAAACTTGGATGGATTTAATTGGCGTAAAAAATGATATTAATTAAAAAGTCACACCATGTGCGTCTTGATGCTGTTCACGGTAGCCTGGATAGATGCATATGGTGTGACTTTTTCCAATAATACGCGAATTAAATTCATTGAAGTTTGGGTGACACACAAAGTGCATTGAATAAGGAATAATTACGCATGATAATCTGTACCGATTAGTGTCACTTATTAGCGGTACGAACAACTTTAAAACGAAACTTCGCTCGAAAACAGCATCACTCTCCGTGTTCGTATGATATCTTTAATTACAATGCGTTCTGCTACGTAACCGAACGATTGAAATGACGACTATTATTTTTCATGAATGAATATCCATTAATATTGCCCATAACCTCACAAGACATTGAAAGAAATCCAAATTGCTAACACTACCTCGCTTGTATTGCCAAAATAGCCCCACCGACTGACCACCGTTTCACCGGCTGACGACGGTCGGATGTTGGGGGTGTGGTGACTAAAAAGCAACCATGTGACTCTACAGGAAAGCATCCCTCGGCACCTAACATTCAGACCCGATGATACGGTGGATTCTCGGACGTAGATTTAGTATCTCAGCCGCGCTTTTATTGCAGCTGTTTTTTGCCCACAAAATGGAAGACTGTGTATAATCGCCAGCTAACCGCCTA
Organism: Hanleya hanleyi; assembly: GCA_036873755.1. Lineage (NCBI taxonomy): Eukaryota > Metazoa > Mollusca > Polyplacophora > Lepidopleurida > Hanleyidae > Hanleya > Hanleya hanleyi. Next base: position 8,998 of record JAVTVY010053502.1, read on the forward strand.
TCTCTTTAACATCAGAGATGTTTTTTCTCCTCTTATGACCATTGACCTCTGTGACCCTGTGTGACGCCAGGGTAACGAAACTAGGTCAACGAGATTTTCCCTGAGGGTTAAGCATACAATAGGAGTGCTTTCGCGAATGAAGCAGGTCAACCGGAAGTGATGTAATCAAAATCGCCAATAGCCGATATCTGGCGAATGACAGGGTCTTGAGATATGGGACTTCGACTAATGGTTACTGCATAACAAAAGCATGAATTTGAATATACCAGCGACAGCATAAGGGCTTTATCAGGATGGAAGTCAGGTTATCTCTGGGTTATTTCTCATCGATGACAAGCTGTCGATGAATACACGGTAGCGGGGTATTATAATGAACAACATTGGCTTGATTAGAGACCGATTCTTTGAGAAAATTGTTGCACAAACTACACCAAATTCGTTCCCTTGGCATGTAGAAGGCTCCGGAACATTTTTCTTATTACCGGACTAAAGCTGTTACGAGCGACATCAGTATGTTCAAATGCCGAGGACAGACTAAAGCACGTAAGAGCCAACCAAGCGCATATCTTAGTAGTATACAAAAGCTAAAAAAAGGTCGTATTTTGCCGGGGGAGATAACTCTTGCATCCGACAGGGGTCGCCACCAGCTCAAGAGACCAAAAACTACCCCCAACACAGAAGAGTTCCAATGGGGAGGTAACTCTGTATGCACTTTTTTTATTTTTGACAAATTCCTGGTTATCTCCCCTGATTCGCACATTTGCATCTATACGGAATGCCTGTATGCGGTATACGGACATATATTCCTCCGCAGTGATGCGGTTTGGCGGTGATGCGGTCGCGGGAAAAAGCTTCCACGGAGAAAAAATAGTCCCCAGACTTCAAATACGCTTCAATGTGAAGCATTCGTTAAGAAGCATCCACCGGGATGGGTGTGACATGGAACTGACGTCATTCTGTGCATGCGTAGTAGACAAAGAGTATGGAAATAGACGTTTTGGGGTCTAGGTGGGCCATTATTGATCCGATTGAGTCGTATGAGGTATCAATGTGAAGTATTCGTGAAGGATCATCCGACGGAATGGGTGTAACGTGGAACTGACGTCATTCTGCGCATGCGCAGTAGACAAAGTGTATGGAAATAGACGTGTTGCGGTCTAGGTGGGCCACTATTGTTCCGATGGAGTCGAGTGAGGTATCAATGTAAAGCAGTCGTGAGGGAACATCCGGCGGGCTGGGTATGACGTGGAACCGACGTCATTCTGCGCATGCGCGGTAGACAAAGGATGTGGTAATAGATGTTTTGGGGTCTAGGTGGACCACTAGTGGTCCGATGGAGTCGTTTTCAACATTCTGCGCGTGCGCAGACAGGGAATTGTGGGAAAAGAGTATGGAAATAGACGTTTTGGGGTCTAGGTGGGCCACTATTGATCCGATGGAGTCGGGTGAGGTATCAATGTGAAGCATTCGTAAGGGAGCATCCACCTGGAGTAGTGTGTCGTTCGTTTTCATCATTCTGCGCATCCGCAGACAGGGAATTGTGGGAAAAGAGTATGGAAATAGATGTTTTGGGGTCTAGGTGGGCCACTAATGGGCCGATGGCGTCGGGTGAGGTATCAATGTGAAGCATTCGTGAGGGAGCATCCGCCTGGACTAGTGTGTCGTTCATTTTCAACATTCTGCGCATCCGCAGACAGGGAATTGTGGGAAAAGAGTATGGAAATAGATGTTTTGGGGTCTAGGTGGGCCACTAGTGTGCCGATGGCGTCGGGTGAGGCATCAATGTGAAGCATTCGTGAGGGAGCATCCGTCTGGACACGTGTGTCGTTCGTTTTCAACATTCTGCGCATCCGCAGATAGGGAATTGTGAGAAAAGAGTATGGAAATAGACGTTTTGTGATCGAGGTGGGCCAAAAGTGGTCTGATTGGCTCGAGTGAGGTATCGTTGTAAAGCAATCGTGAAGGAACACCCGCCTGAACTAGTGAGTCGTCCGTTTTCAACATTCTACGCATGCTCAGGCAGGGAATTGTGGGAAAAGGGAATGGAAATAGACGTTTTGTAGAGATGGACCACTATTGCGCCGAATGCGTCGTGTGGGGTGTCATTTTGTAGATTACGTGGTATAGACCACGATTTGAGGGATGCCCACGTAATCTGTGACGTCATCGGTGACGTCATCAGTAGGAGTAGTAGCGAAAGTGGACAGTTTGGGGTGTGAAGGAAGGTGTTTGGAGTAGAGATGGACCATCCGCGGTCCGAATGTGTCGTGTGAAGTGGCATCTAGTAGCAACGCCGGCCAACGCCAAGCTCAGCGCTTCAACGCCCTGGTGAATTAGCCCAAAAGCTCTGATTTTCATGGAATCGCCACCAATACATCGAAATGCAGTGACGCCCATCAACGCCCGCTGTTACGCCATAACGCCCTAGCATAACGCCTTGACGCCATGATGTAGACAGATGAGAGAAAAACAACAACAACAAAGATGACAGAATAGAGAACAACAACACCAACAAGTTTTTCATATAGTTTATTCCCCCCAGTGTTACATCATACCCACGCTGGGGGAGCCGCGTTGGGTATGCTTTCAATTCGAGAAGACTCTTGTCCAATCAGAAACCGCCAGTTGGCGATGTATCTGTCATTTTCGTTCTTGTCCGTTAGATGTATTCTCGGCTGCTGTTGTCCAATCAGAAGTCTCCATTTCAGAAAGTTCCATCTTCGGCCATGTTCGCTCTGAACCGTTTGTTCTAATCGTCATCGGGCAGGCCAGGATACCGTTGAGGCAACATATCCTCAGATAGTTGTTTGCGCATTCTGAATATCTATCAGTGCATGGGTGAATACATTCATCCAATGGGAAGATTCCGTAATTTGGTCACGAAAAACGTGACATTGGTGACCCTCTCCACTATCCCCTTGGTGTTGGGGCGCTGTTCATAGGCCCATCCCAAGACATCCAATTGGTCCACTTGGTCCAGCACGGGCTCTAGCGACGCCCGGTTAATGATGGTAAACGGTTGGTCAAATACCTGGATGTTACTGCTCGGGTAAAAGTATCGGACTTGGTCTGTCTCCTAATGCTGCAGCACATAACCAAACGCCAGATTTAATTTGAAGGACGTCGCTTGGTCATTGAAGATGGCTTTCACGTAGCTGCGAGGTCGGTCAGTCGGAAATTGTAGATATCTTCGATGACGGTGGAAACAGTGCCGTATCATGGGCCAATGGCGCTGATAGATGTCACTCACTGGATGGACGTCCTGTAACAGATCGCTAGAAACATCCACTGCATCTTCCAGAAAATGTTCGATGTTGCCAGGCGTATGACTGGGAACAGTAATGCTAGGGACCGGCTGGATATCTAGGCCCTTCTGAACTGTGGGTATAGGCGGGCTCTCCGTGATCGCATCACCAGTGGCATTCGTCTCCCCGGGTTCATCTTTACTGGGGCTGACCCTCCTGGGTGCCTCTTTAGTCGAAAGTTGTCGCTCCTGCCGTGGTGACGGGCCATGAATCAAACCCTCATGCCGTCTTAACTGACTGGGTCGTTTGAACGTTCATGGCGCTGTAAATTATCCGGGCGCTGAAACGACAGTGTACATATCGTACAGCGATAACGGGCGGTTCCGTCGTGCTTGGTAGCCTCATGGCGGCGCAAGTTGTGCAGACGAATGAATGATTTTCTGATGAAACAGCCAGGCCGCTTCCCTTTTATAGCAAGCTAGCTGGTGATCTATTTTTAGCACACTCGGTTCAACTTGGACGTCAGCGACAAGAACCCGGATGTAGGCGCGGACCGACCTTATCTGAAAACTCTCTCAGGGACACATATTCATTCCGATATTTACAGGCACCACCACCACTACCACCACCACACACCACCACAACCACCACCGGGCGTTGACGGGCGTCAGCGCCCGGTGGTGTTGGTAGCTCCCGTGTGGCAGAGCTCTTGGATCGGAGCTCTTGGAGATCAAAGCTTGTGGAGCTCAGAGCTCGGAAGTGAAGTCATCGCATACATGCGCGCGTACCTGTGGTGCACCCGCACCCTGGTGTACCCTATACCCTACGGGCTATAGGGTACAGGGTGCACCAGAGCGCATGCATGCGATGACGTCACTTCCGTGCTCTGAGCGCCATAACCTTTGAGCTCCAAGAGCTCCGATCAAAGAGCTCTGCCACACCGGAGCTACCACGACCACCGGGATTTGACGCCCGTCAACGCCCGGTGGTGGTGGTGGTGGTGGTGGTGTGTATGGTGGTGGTGGTGGTGGTTGTGGTGTGTGGTGGTGGTGGTTGTGGTGTGTGGTGGGGGTGGTGGTGGTAGTGTGTTGTGGTTGTAGAACTGGTGTGTGGTGGTGTTGGTGGTAGTGGTGTCTGTAAATATAGGAATGAATATGTGTCCCTGAGTGAGCTCTGCCACACGGGAGCTACCACGCCCACCGGGATTTGACGCCCGTCAACGCCCGGTGGTGGTGGTGGTGGTGGTGGTGTGTATGGTGGTGGTGGTGGTGGTTGTGGTGTGTGGTGGTGGTGGTTGTGGTGTGTGGTGGGGTGGTGGTGGTAGTGTGTTGTGGTTGTAGAACTGGTGTGTGGTGGTGTTGGTGGTAGTGGTGTCTGTAAATATAGGAATGAATATGTGTCCCTGAGTGAGTTGTCATATAAGGTCGGTCCGCGCCTACATCCGGGTTCTTGTAGCTGATGTCCGCGCCTACATCCGGGTTCTTGTCGATGACGTCCAAGTTGAACTGAGTGTGCTAAAACTAGATAACCTGCTAGCTTGCTATAAAAGGGAAGCGGCCTGGCCGTTTCATCAGACACTCTGTCAACCACCAAGATGTTCACTTGCACTACGTGCTCGAAATCATTCACTCGTCTGCACGACTTGCGCCGCCATGAGGCTACCAAGCACGACGGAACCGCCCGGTATCGCTGTACGATATGTACACTGTCGTTTCAGCGCCATTGGCCCATTATACGGCACTGTTTTCACCGTCATCGTCCTATTCAAGATATCTACATTTTCCGACTGACCGACCTCGCCCGTCTACGCAGCTACGTGGAAGTCATCTTCAATGACGAAGCTACGTCCTTCAAATTAAATCTGGCGTTTGGTTATGTGCTGCAGCATAAGGAGACAGACCAAGTCCGATACTTTTACCCGAGCATTAACATCCATGTATTTGACCAACCGTTTACCATCATTAACCGGGCGTCGCTAGAGGCCGTGCTGGACCAAGTGGACCAATTGGATGTCTTGGGATGGGCCTATGAACAGCGCCCCAACACCAAGTGGATAGTGGATACAAAGCTAGATTCATAGCTGGTTCTAGAAGCTGCACCACCAAGCTTCTTTCAACCCTATTGACGAGGGCCCTTCAGGAGGTAAAAGCATTTTGGGAAAGGTATTGCGCCACTATTTCTAAGAACTCTGGCGTTGAATGTATGTGGATATTGAAAAACTCAAAATGTCTTACGGAAGAGCTTGATGCTAAAGGTCACATACCGTACAGACATGTATCCACATGGGATTTCTCGACTCTCTATACTACAATCCTCATCAGGACCTTATTGACCGTCTAAGTTCATTAATAGTATCTGTGTTCAAGAAAACTGATCGTAGATATATTAATGTCGGAAGCCATAAAGCATTCTTTAGCTCGACTACATACAAGAGATATCATTCATGGGATGTTTCTTTGTTTATAGAGTTGCTTGAATTTCTCATTAAAAATATCTATGTGAAATTTGGCAACACAATATATCAGCAGGATATAGGTATTCCAATGGGTACTAATTGTGCACCCCTGTTGGCCGACCTGTATCTGTTCTCTTATGAATATGACTATATGCAGGCGCTTTCAAAAACCGATCCATTCAAAGCCCGTTCCTTCTCATTCACCAAACGCTATATAGACGATCTTCTCGCTGTGGATAATCGCTATATAAATGACGCAGTGAAGGATATATATCCACCTTCACTGGATTTGAAGGAAACTACAGATAGCCCTACAGGCACATCTTATTTAGATCTCTATCTCTATAAAAATGAAGCGGGCATTCTCTCTCGTCGACTTTATGACAAAAGAGATGATTACAATTTCGACATCGTAAACTATCCCTTTCTGGATAGTAATATTCCAGTGGAACCTGCATATGGCGTATACATATCTCGCTTAGTAGCATTTGCTAGATCCTGTGTTAAATGTGATGATTTTAATCAACGTCACAAAACATTGTTGCAGAAACTTATAAAACAGGGCTATTCCATGAAGCGCCTCCACTCAAAGTTTCTCAAATTTGGCGATACATATCGCATGCTGATAGCAAAATACGAACGTAGCGTGCAAGATCTATGGCGCTACGCTAGGTATAACACATGACATATGGTATAACGCATGACAGATATGGTATAACACAGGACAGATATGGTGCAATACAGGACAGATTTGATATAATACAGGACAGATATGGTATAATACAGCACAGATATGGTATAACGTGGAACAGATATGGTATAATATGGTATAACACAGGACATATATGGTACATTACAGCACAGATTTGGTATAACGTGGAACATATATGGTATAGTACAGGCCAAATATGGTATAATACAGAACAGATATGGTACAACACAGGATAGATTTGGTATAACACAGCACATATTGATATAATACATGACAGATATTGTATAATACATGAAAGATATGGTAAACACAGCACAGATTTGGTATAACACAGGACATATATGGTACAATACAGCACAGATTTGGTATAATGCAGAACATATATGATATAGTACAGGACAAATATGGTATAATACAGAACAGATATGGTACACCACAGGACAGATTTGGTATAACACACCACATATTTGATATAATACAGGACAAATATGATAAACACAGGACAGATATGGTATAATACAGCACACATGATAAATGCTGGACAGATATGTTATAAGGTAACGCTGGGTAACTTTGACACTGGGACAACTTTGACACTTTTTTTTGTTTATATTAGCATATTGTTACAGCTCATAGACAGTTATCTCACCTTTATATATAAGATGCTGTTATCTGCTGAGCAGGGGGTAGATGGCTAGCCATGTGACACTCTTCATAAGATCGCTACTTAACATTTAGTTGGCGATGGTGTAATTGTTAAAAAGTTTGACACGCAAACTTATATGATGAAGATCTGTAATGTTTTGAGTTTATAGTAAAAATATACTATTTTAGAAGTAGTATTCATTGATATAGTAGCTTTATCCAATTCTTTCTTGTTGCCACTATTTTCAGTAATTTTGTGCATTTGGGGTTACTTTGACATGTTGAGCCGGGGTAGCTTTGACACAGAATTGAATACATGTATATAAGCAATTTTGACACAAATTTCTACAGAATTAGGGGCCATAGTTAGCTTTATTATGCTGGAAATTATAATTCACACTCTCTCTGCATATTCAACATATTCTGTGCTTGTTAGAAGTCAACTGGTATTCCTAAGGAAAATTATGTCATTCTAGATTACATGTACAGGCTAAAGAATTATGAATTATTGAATGAGTTGAATACATGTAGGCCTATATAGGGAATCTTGACATAAATTTCTACAGAATTAGGAGCCATAGTTAGCTTTATTATGCTGGAAATTATAATCCACACTCAAGCAGAAGGCACCTTAATAAAAATAATCACGCGTGTTATTTCGTAAATGTGAAAGGGTTGTTTTTGTAAATCCCCCAGGACTCAAACCAAGATTTCTCCAGGATAGCATCTGCAGGACTTTTGTTTAACAACCACAAACAACATTGAAATAGCACACATGCCTCGATTATTTGAAAAATTTTGATTTTTGAAAACTACATGAAAGGCTCATGGACAGAGCGACATGTTTGCAGAAGTTTTTCAATGCATTTCCAGGCATGCAAAAAAATATGAACTTGGAAAATGAAATTACTTTCAAAATTTTATATGAAAGGGCCACGCCCCCTCCCCCCATTGGTTTTGTTGATTTGACAACTAAAGGCTATAGTTCGATCGGCCGTGACTGATGTGTATTAGGAGATATGTCATAGAACATATCCGTATACATTTAGAGTAATGAAAAAGTTTTGGGAACAAGAAATGACTGAAACTACAAGCCGTGAAATGGACAACAAACACAATGACAACAACAACAGCAATGCATATGTTATTAAATGTGTTGGTTTTGTTCGTGCTTTCATCACGGATGGAGACTGATGTCTGTCGGAGAACATTTTTAGCATTAATGTGAAGTGAGGGGAGAGGCAGAGAAATTAGTAATGAGTAATTGTAAAAGTTTGTTCGCATTTCATGAAGTGACCAGGAATTCACGCATCACTGCGTGGTGACTGAACACCGTTGCATTTTGCCTCAGACAATTTTCGTTCTCCGGGTACAAAGAACGCGTCGCGTTTAGATAATATTTGAGAACAGCCAACATGAATTTGTATATCATAGAATCATAGCTTACTTTTATTCCGGCTAAGTTCTTTGAATTCCACGTAGAAATTAACGTTTTGCTAGCTCCGGCATTACGGTAAATGCTGCCATGTTGATATGGTCATGACGTCATCATTCAGTTCAATTTACATTCAATATCGGGAACCCCCTTATATTGGTTTAGCAAAAAATAGTTGATTGTTTACGTACTTAGTACTGGGTGGTATATTATCGTTGGGTTATCATGTTTTTATCGTGGGATTAGCACAATAGTTAAAAAAAAGAAAGAAATCAAATACAATTGTAACGGAATATAGCACGCTTGAAGCCAGACCGGGATTTGGCTGAGTGGATAAGACGCCAAGCTCTTGATCGATAGGGGTGCATTCCACACCTAAATGATGTGCGGTTAAAAATAGACATGGGTTCGGATCTTCGGCCTTAAATATATGTCAAAATCTTTAAGAAAACCCCTGTAAAAGTATATATTTTCCGAATGGGCACACTCATGCCATTATTCCAGGAGGCAAGTGAGCTATTGAAATTGAAAATGAAAGACGCGCAATCCTCCTTAAACCTTCTTCAACTTTTCTGAAAAACTCCTCAAAATATATGAAAATGTGTCAAATTCTACCCGCAACCCAGAGAAAACGTATGAAATGATTTTCTTTTTATGTATGTTAAATTGTTTCCCGTCCAAAGGACAATTTAAAATGGCGAAAAAAACAGGGGGTCGACCTACTCGTTTTTTGTAAAATTTTATCGCCATAAAGGAATCATCATTTTCGTTTCCCGAAAAAGTGAGGATTTTGGCCTGCCTGATATTCAATTCCAGAAACGATTAGCTCCGTAGTGGCGCGTAGTTGAGACCAGCAAGCAAATGTTATATCCTCGTTTGAAGAAATGGTTATGTCCAGCAGGGTGATACTATAGATATCAGTTAGTAGAAAGGGAAGAAGAATTACCATGCTGTCAAAAACAGGCGACCTTCCTTATTATGAAATTAGGGAGGGGCCATTTGTACGAAACCGTGGCCCTAGTGTGGAGTGCACCCTAGGTCGTGGGTTCAACCCCCACCCGTGCAGGATTTCTTTTTCTAATATTATTTTTTAATATTATTTTTTTGGACAATATTATTTTCCTCTTTTTTTTTTTTGAAGAAATTAATTTTTACCAGTATTTATTTTTACATTCTATTTCAATATAATAATATATATATGTGGTGTGATTTTTAATATATCTAAAATATGACACGTAGAACCAATATAATATTTTGATGTAATATTACCTGCTCGCGCTGCGTGCGGCCGGGCCCGGGGGGGAAAAAGGTCAGTACATGTCTAAACATGTACATCCCAGGGTCCATACATGCAGTCCATGCATTTTTCCCGTGGGACTACTTTCTGTCCGCGGAGGCAGACAGCATCACCAGCAGATCACATCACCGCGGAGGAATTCGAGGTCAAAGGTTGCCGGAACTATAGCGGCCTTGACCTCCACGCGGCCTCAGAGGTCAAAGGCCGTGCATGGTCGCTTCCTATACTATAACCTTGAGCTGGTGGCGCCCCCTGTCGGAAGCTCCACGGGAATCGTTACCTCCCTGGAAAATAAGGCCGAAATGGGGTTTTATATACTACTACCGTCTATTTGAAAATTACTTTACCTGTCTGCTTTCTTTTTTTTTTTGCTATTTTTCCCATAATATAAATTAAAGAATAATTATCTTATGTGAAATGATAGAATAATAGAATCCTGAATACTTTCATGAGTAAAAACGCACACAAATTGAAGAAAACGATGAAAACACACCTTTTCAGTTACACCTTCATGGCCGCCATTTTGTATTTGCCCATGATACTGTGTAGCAGGTGTATATAATTAGGTTCAAAATATGATGTTCACCGAATACATTTTACATACATATCTTATTAACTGTGTGACCAGTAATGTTTAATCTGCAGTTTTGAGGATTTTTGCTGAAAAAATGGGCGCTATGTTGGGTTTTGGGGTAAAGGAGTTTCGACTACACCTGAGAATTATGGTGTCTTATTTCAAAAAGAGGCAAGAAGCAAATAGATATAGTGAAAGTTTGTAAAGTGGAAGCAATGGGACCATTGAAGAGAACGTGTTTGGGGAAACAGACCACCGCCTATCATCAGCAATCTTGAAAAACCTTTGAATTTATATGTATGCAGGCTACACATTAGGAACAAAAGGCGTAAAACAAAATCTTGTAAACTGAGCATTTACACCTCTAAAATGTGAAATAAGGCGTAGAAGCAGCTTACAGTAATTGGGGCTTAAGAGCTGCTCTTTGAATTCGTACTGAATATGATGCAGCGTAATTGATAGTCAACAATGTGTACTTCCACACCCTCAGAAAGTGTAATTTAACACCTATACAAGGTATACTTTTACACCTCAAACATATGTACTATAACACCTATGGAGGACGCAGTTACATTTTGTTTGGATATAATGTTTTTTGTTACACTTCAAAGGCTCTCAGAGAAAATGCGTGATATACGGTATATACTGTTACACTCGAGCAATTTTACATCCACACCCAAGAAAGATGCATTTTTACGCCATTCGGATAACAAATATAATTTTATGCCTCGCGAAGATGAGCTGTCGCACAAATAGAAGTTGCACGTTTACACCTCTGGATGGCGTATTTTCATGCCTTCTTGATAAAATGTATGCCTTTCGCCTTCAAGAAAGTGCGGTGGATTTTACGCCACGTAAGAAGCATTTATATTCTGGTCAATGATACACTTTCCAAAGGGTTTTTCTACGCCGTTGGTATTCAGGCGTGTTAGTTTACACTTTCTGTCACGCTTACAACCACATGGATATTTTTTCTATACTTTCGTGATAGGCATTGTTTTATGGACGACGGTATGTAAGATCCGATTTATTTCATTCTGTATTTTATCCCGTTTTAGACGAAATGTATGTGGGTCAACGAGGACGGAGGCATTCACATTCAACGAACGATATACAACAAGCTGTGGATTTCTGGGGTGGAGCAGATGCACGCGATACAGGTAAGCTAACTTATAATTAAGAAGATATATTTCTTGTCATTTAGAAAGTGATAGTATAACAGTATTTTCGTTATTTTGAGATTAAACTATCTCAGTATAGTACAGATTTTAGTGCTGAAAATTGGTCGAGTTCCATGCGGGATTCGAACCAGCGACCACTAGAGTAAGGCACCTAATCGCCAGCCCTATATTTCGGCGAACTGAACCACTCGGTCAACCATCTTCACAACGTCAAGGTGTCTATTTGTGAACCAAAGGCGAAACCTTGACTATCTTGTATAGCAGACCGCATTCCGCCCACATTGCAGTTACATGTACGTGACCTAGAACAAGTGAGAAATGACTACATTGTAGTCAAGACCTGCGGCAGTGGCAATAATACAATGAAACACATATCAGCGGAGGTAGTGGACTTCATATGAGCACCAATTGGCCACGTTAGAAAATAAAAGAGGATATTATTTGCATCTGAATATTAGGATAGTAGTATATAAAGAGCAAATTCTAGCCGATTTATGCAAATGAGATGACTTCACGTGACTGACCTTTCCCACCTCCAACACAGAAGAGTTCCAATCTAGGGGGAGGTAACTCCGGGTCACTATAGCTCCGGCAAAGGGCCCCTGGGCATGTATTCTTCCGCGGTGATGCGGTCTGGCGGTGATGCGGTTGCGGAAGAAAGCTTCCGCGGAGAAAAACGAGTAAGGTACCAAAGTGAAGCATTCGTGAAGGGGCATCTGATGGGGTGGGTGTGGGGTTGAAATATCGTCATTTTGCGCATGCGCAGTATATAAAACTGAAATTCCCGCTCTTTTATGCAAATGAGATGACGTCACAGAGCTCTCGTCCAATCAGAAGCGAGTATTTTGACCCGGTGCATTATGGGCCATATCCAAGATGGCGGCGTCTACCTTCTGGTTCAAGATGGCGGCACGGCCGGTGTCATCTCCGGCAATGTCCGGCCCTCTCCGGGACAATAGATAGCCTTTGCAGGTCAAAAATAGTTCCATAGGCATGTCTAGACTTGTTCTGGGTTGTACAGTTCTGCCATACGGAGGATGGGTACTAGTATTTCAAATAAATTAATTAATTAATTAATTAATTTTAATTAATTACTTGTAAAATGGCGGTGTTTTTAGACGGCGCAAGGGAGCAAACGAGGCGGTGGGGACGTCACGGGGAGAAAAAACCCTCACATTACCCTCAAAAAACCCTCTAAGCCATATAATAATAATAAACATAATCTATAGGTGTTGTACCATGTTAATAGGATCAGTCTAGCATCTGTACCACCCTAGGGTCGAGTGTTTATTGTCCCGTGTATCTCCGCAAGAAAACAACAAACAAAATGGCGGCTCCAGGATGGTGTGGGGATGCCCTTTCCATATCACGGCGTCAACCGTAGCGCCATCTGCACACACTGACGCAAGGGAGACAACTCGTGTGGCCTAAGGTAATAGCCGTGTTGGAGCTAGGGGAGCCACTAATGGACCAATGGGGTCGAGTGAGGTATCAAAGTGAAGCTTAGGTGAAGGGGCATCTAATGGACTGGGTGTGGGGTTGAAATATCGGCATTCTGCGCATGCGCGCTGGCCCAAGGGTATGAAAATAGACGTTTTGGAGCTAGGGGAGCCCCTGATGGTCCAATGGGATCGAGTGAGGTATTAAAGTGAAGCATTCGTGAAGGGGCATCTGATGGGCTGGGTGTGGGGTTGAAGTATCGGCATTCTGCGCATGCGCGGTGGCCGAAGGGTATGGAAATAGCCGTGTTGGAGCTAGGGGAGCCACAAATGGTCCAATGGGATCGAGTGAGGTATCAAAGTGAAGCATTCGTGAAGGGGCATCTGATGGGCTGGGTGTGGGGTTGAAATATCGGCATTCTGCGCATGCGCGGTGGCCGAAGGGTATGGAAATAGCCGTGTTGGAGCTAGGGGAGTTACTACTGGTCCAATGGGATCGAGTGAGGTATCAAAGTGAAGCATTCGTGAAGGGGCATCTGACTGGACTAGTGGGGTTGAACTATCGGCATTCTGCGCATGCGCGGTGGCCCAAGGGTATGGAAATAGCCGTGTTGGAGCTAGGTGAGTCCCTAGTGGGTCGATGGGGCCGAGTGAGGTATCAACGTGAAGCATTCGTGAAGGGGCATCTGATGGACTGGGCGTGGGGTTGAAATATCCACATTCTGCGCATGCGCGGTGGCCCAAGGGTATGGAAATAGACGTTTTGAGAGCTAGGGGAGCCACTAATAGTCCAGTGGGGTCATATGAGGTATCCATGTGAAGCATTCGTGAGGGGGCATCTCATGGACTGGGTGCGGAGCTCTCGTCCAATCAGAAGCGAGTATTTCAAATCCGTCACAGAGCTCTCAGCCAATCAGAAGCGAGTATTTTGACCCGGTGCATTATGGGCCATATCCAAGATGGCGGCACGTATGTTCAAGATGGCGGCACATCCGGTGTCGAAAACTGGCCATTTCGTCGGGATGTGGTCACCTAGTGTCGAAAACTGGACCTTGTATGGGTCCTGCTAGACGTTTTGACGCCATGATATAGACCGGAGAGAGAGAGAAAAACAACAACAACAAGGATGACACATGAGGGAACAACAACAACAACAAGTTTTTTTTTCATATAGTTTATTTCCCCTCCATCATAACATACCCACGCTGGGGGAGCCGCGTTGGGTATGTTTACAATTCAAGAAAGACTCTTGTCCAATCAGAGACCGCCATTTGCATCTGTCCTATTCGTTCCTGTCCGTTAGATGTATTCTTGTCCAATCAGAAGTCGCCATTTCAGAGAGTTCCTTCTTCGGTCATGTTCATTCTGAACCGTTTATTCTAATCATCGTCGGACAGGCCTGGATATTCTTCGGGCAGCATGTCCTGAAACAGTTGTTTGCGCATTCTGATCGCATTTTCCAGGGCCTCTGTGGGTGGTAAACCCATATCCTCTTCCAAGTGACGCTTGGTCTTCATGATGGACCTGTGCGTGGGGTCCCCTTTCATTTCAAGCGGTAGTAAGGTATACTGTTCATAGATCGCCATGGCTGTTTTCCTGATGCGGGGGCGCATTTGGGTGTACGTCTGTTGTAAATTATCCTCTCCGGCGTCCTCGATCGCTTCAGCGTGAGTATTGATAGCTGCTATCACAATACGATCCCAGAAGGTAGGTTCTGCCTCACTTTTCTGGGATGAAGGCTGATTCTCTGAGGTCAAGCTCTCCATATCAGTAGATAGACTGTCAGCCATCTTGGATTCGGTATCAGTCGATGCACTCTCATCAATCTCTGTATCAGTATCTGCCTCAACGGGCTCCTCGGCGTCTTCAATCCCATGTATATTTTTCTGGTGTCGCATCATATCGTAATGTCTGGTGAACGTGCGTTCACACTCAGAACAAGTATAAGCCATGTTGACGGTTGAACGTCGACTGTGCGTGTTTTGGGAATACGCTCGCTTTTATAGACAGTAACGGTCATCAACGCTTAGCTCAACGCTTCAACGCCCTGGTGAATTAGCTCAGAAGCTCTGATTTCATGGAATTGACATCAATTCATCGAAATGCAGTGACGCCCGTCAACGCCCGTCGTTACGCCTTAACGCTCGTCTCAACGCTTTAACACACTTTCTTAACGCTTTAACGACGTTTAATGATGCGTTCGAACAAATGTTTCTTTTGTGCTATTGCTCTGACGTACGCCGCTTTCCAGTTCATGCCCGAGGTTTTCAACATCGACGCTGTTCTTTCAATTTCCATATGGACTGGATCCTTATCCAACAATTTCATATGGGTCAGTAAGTCGACATACTGCTGACGTAAAACCCGTCGTAGTCTGGGTGCCAATCTGTTATGGGCTAAAATTGCAGCTTCCTCTTTCGAATACCCTTTGCGTTGAAACTTGTTTCCTGTGGCCTCCAACATCTCGCCCATCTCGGCGTCCATACTTTCTTTGAACAAATCCTTCCATAGCCTCGAGTTCACATTATGTTCTTCAACCTCGGGTTGGGCCTTCACGGTTGGGTGATATTCCGGGACTGGTGATATGAAGAAGGCCCGCTGTACGAGGGTGGGTTGCTGCTTCACCAAATGTGGACTCGGTGGATGGTGTAGGGGCTGTGGTGATCCCTCGCCGGGTAGCAGGTGGGTCGTCAGCCGGCGATCTTCGGGGGTATGGGCTTTTAAATCTACGAACAGGTAGCCGTTCGGGCGACTTGTCGCTTCTTGAAACGCCTGCATGAAATGGTCGATGTTCTGAGGATAAATTCGACTACCAAACACACGAATTTGTGCTCTGTCAATGGGGTTGGAGAACAACACAAAGTATTGGCAGTTCAAGGCAATATCTCTGGACGCCTTCCCTTGAGGAAAGAGATTCTGGGTCAAATAGATGACGGACAGATTGCGATGATGGGACCCTTTGGTGAATAGGTCGGCGATTTTCGAATTGTCCTTGGCCGCACTCATCAGATCATCTAGCACTACCACGTTGGTCTGCTCGGGGTCAAAGTAATACGGTTCGTCTATGTCATGAGGAATCCCTGGGACGAAACTCACATTCTGTAATCGCGTAGTTTCGTAGGCGGGCTGCCATTGGCTATAACACCAAACAACACGTGTCGGAGCTGGGGTTGCCACACCTTCCTCTAAGAACTTCATTACCCAGGACGTCTTTCCACATGCCGTAGGGCCGCTCACCGTCATCGTGTAGGGATGCTCTACTGCACTTGCTGGACCTATAGCGGGACTCGGTGGTGTCTCTTGGTTGTGTTTGCCTTGAATGTGCCTGATCATACTATCGCGACGAGAGAAGGTTCTCTGACAGAACGTACACGTACACGACATGTTGATCTGTCGACCAATACATAAGGACTGATGAGGGACACATGTTCATTCTTATATGTACAGACACACACACACACACACACACACACACACACACACACCACCACCACCACCACCACCACCACCGCCACCACCGGGCGTTGACGGGCGTCAACGCCCGGTGGTGGTGGTGGTGGGAACTCCCGTGTGGCAGAGCTCTTGGATCGGAGCTCTTGAAAGCCTGTGGAGCTCAGATCTCGGAAGTGACATTTGCATACGACCTCTGTGAGGTCACTTCCGCTTCCGTTCACGTGACCGGAACTGACCTTTGACCCCGGCGCGCAAAGGTGGAA
>JAVTVY010053503.1:0-27742 GCA_036873755.1 Hanleya hanleyi
AGTAGATGAACATTAAAACTACAATGCTCTTCGCCATAAAGGCCTGGTACACCAACAACAAACTTATCCAAACAAAGTCTAGCATGGTCAATTTCATCCCCTGACACACTCTTACCCATGAGTAAATGGATACCATTTACCAGTAGCAGCCAGTGTCTGTATATTTCCGTTGGAGCACTGTCCTTCATGATCACTGGTGAATAGTACAGGAGGTAGGTTCGCCATTCCGAAGCCTTCCAATACTTGCGGAGTTTGAGAGACCTTGGCGTTCTCTTGATCTCACTCGGTGGATGGATGTTGATCAACTGTCGGTCAATGTTTGTCAGCTGGCGACCTAAATAGAACGATTCATTATGATGAGAACTATCAAACATCAATTCAGTGAACTGTCTTACAACACCTAACAATACACAATGCATATAATCTGGGGGGAAGCCCTTAACAACATCAAAGTCATCCAACAAAAGAAATGGACTGGGTCCCTTAACACCAAACTGTTCCTCTCCAGTCTTTACAGCTTCTTCAGCAAGCATAATTGTCTGGTCATGTGTACGTTCTTCAATTTCTTCTACACCTGTTACATAAACATGCTTATTTTCTGACCGTTTTCCAGGATGTAAACAACAATTGCAACCAAAATAACCGTTGAACTGTTCAAAATTCTGTAACATGGGCTGTGGCCACAGTATCACAAACACAAAGAATAGCAGTACATTTAGTACAATGAGATGTTCCCTGTATATCCTGCCAGGTTACACCATCAGATTTCAATGAAGACAATTCCTCCAAAAAAGGTTTACAATAAGTAGTAACCCTTGGTTTGTCTGGCCCAAACCACAATGAATGTAAAATAACAAACTCTGATCTCTTCTCATAGGGAATCTCATTAATTGTACAAAACAATGGCCAGATTGAAAATTTGGAAGACCTGAAAATAGGAACACCATCAGTTAAAAATGACAATGAAATATTGTCTGGTTCAGACAAAAATGACTGCAGTGTGGGGTTATTCCTATAAAAATTTCCATCAGTCAAATCAGTTCTACATGCATTGTCATTGATAACAGTTTTGTTGACATATTTACTAAGGTTGTGGTTTTCAAAAAGGGCTTTGAGCTGATGAGCAAGAGGTAATGTCAGAAAATAATTACCAGCTTTTGACAAAACCGATCTATCAAAATCTAAATCACAATCTGAACATTTGTAGTTGATATCATGAACAAGCAATGAATGGCATTCGGGGCAGTAAAAATGAAACTCTACTTTGTCTCCAATTACATTAAACAATTTGTCAAAATAATATTTGCTTTTAGGAAGATTACAAGCGTCTAGTCCGTCATTCATAATCCAGCCGTCGTCCATTAGAGAATATCCGCGTCCATAATCCAAAGACCTATTCCATTTCCATATAACAGTATTAGCACCAAATTCAAAAAGACAAAAGTATACATAAACATACGCTTGTTTCCTGCAAGAGAGAAGCGGAACAACAACATTTAGTAAGTCTCGCAAACCTATCCCGCTAACTTGGTGTCTTATGACATAGGCCAGTGTTAATGCCAACACGTGAGACTTGGAGACGTCTGATCCCTCGTATATCGGGGTGTCATCGGCAACTGGATCATCCGGTTGATCAGCATCAACAGCAGCAGCTACATGCTCGTCGCCTTCGCCTGGCAAATTGAGATGATTGTTCTGGAATAAGAGAAAAGCATGTGAATGCAAAGCCAAATCTTTTTGTAAATACCAAATAATGGAAATTAACTGAGTAAATATTTGCAATATGAACACAAGATATTATATAAGCACCATGCATGAATTATAAGAATTTATTTTGCAACTAATACAAGTAAATGAAATTCACATCTTGAATCCATTATAATTAATAAAAACATGCAAGAAAAAAATATGATAAAAATAGATTTCTATTATCTGTTACTTACCAGATCAGCACCAACAGAAGCAGAACTGTCACCTTCGCCTGGGAAGTCCTGTTGATTGTCCTGGAATAAGAGAAAATCGTGAAAATTCAAAGCCAATTCTTGTACCAAATACTGCAGATTTTTATTAAAATTACACTAATTAAGGCCTACAGTTAAGACTACATCTTATCACAAAATATTTTTTTTTATTAAATTTACATTCTACTGGATCGGACCATTTGCACAGACCGTAACAAATCTATATAGGCCTATTACTTACCTCCAGAACATTGACATTGGCGGCATCTGTGCACACAGTCTGCGGCTCCACGAAATCTCGATCCGGCGACTCCATACAATCAGACTCCTTTTCCCATCGCAACCTGGTACTACGGGGGACGGGAGCGGTAGGATCTCGTAGGTATCGTTTATACCCACGTGTTCTCCGAGGTGCGTCTGACATAATTTGTTTGTCAAAGTGAAAGTTGACTCTGATGTTGCTTGCTTTTGCCCAGTATTTATCTTGGGCGAATAAAACTCGCGACAACAGGATATCATCACACCCTGTCGGGAGATAAACAATTAATTATGGATCGCTTAATCCCCTGCTCAGATCATTAAAGCCAGGTATCTGTTTATGTTAACCCACCGTCAGGGGTAACTTTGTTAACCGCTCCGGAGCCATGGCCATGTATTGGCTTCTTAACGGGACGTAAATATTTATAAAAAACATGTAATGTATTTAATGGGCCGCGAAATTCAAATGGGAATAAAATCAATCAGACTAATAAATTAGGCATATTTATTTATAATTTAGCTCATCCGACAAAAAATGTACGCGTATATATTTTTGATCGTATTTCTGCTGGAAAATCAGTTTGGGTAAACCAATAATTAAATTTCCGATATATTATAGACCGAAAACGGCAAATTCCGCGGGAGTGTACAAGGGGAGATAATCCTGTCTGGAAATAACGGAAACAGTTCATGGAAGATCACGTGTCCTCCAGAATCAAAACGAGGCTTCATTGACAGAAAAACAAATATGGCGTCGGGATTGTTTCTAACGAAGGAACAGGTTTGAGAAGGAGCATATGCGTTGATCGTGAATGTTATAGTCATATAATTGGACATATTTGTACAAAGTGAATACGAGTAAGAGACTGTGATGCTGTATCGCCCGTCTTATTCCTTAATTACGTCCATTTAGTGCACATTTGTCCGCAAGAACGGACATGTCGAACTTTGACACTTTCGACTCGGCCCAACCGGTGAGTAGATTTTGCATGGCGGGTGGCCAGCTAAGCCGCCTCGTGTTTGCAGGTTGTTTACAACAACTTCCTGTCGGTATATCATCACATATAACAGGCTGTTATAAAAAGTACTGAATCAGACTGAATTTACATACCGCTCGATCTCTACATAGCAATCAACACTTATACCGTCTATACCTTCGCTGCATACCCACGTGAAATCATGGCATCCAAACTGGCACTGTTTGAATTCGTTAATGAGGACAATGTTCTCGATATTGGAGATTCGTCTCGCATAGTTGGTGTGCGCAAGGAGCTTCTCAACAACGAATCCTGGAATTTCGATTCAGTGTGCGAGGTCCGGTGGCCAGGGAAGAATGGTCGAATCGATATTGTTGCAGCCAGGGTTATGAGATTTGATGGTAAGTTAGCACGGTTAGGCGCTGTCATACATGTATAAATTTAAGCTCTGATATTAACCCTCTGAGTTACTCTTGTTATTTAATAACTAGTTGAAGGTAATTGTATATACTTTTGTTAATTTAAAACAAAAAATACCTAGCTGCATGCTAACCAAGTTTTGTATATAACAAACATAATTCCTTTTACAAATGTTAAACAAAACATTCCATCAGTTTTGTCTACAAACATGGCAAATTAAGTTTCTTCAGAAAAGCCATTATAAAACTAACCCGTTTTATATTTCATTGAACTGATTCATACTTGAAATGTAAAAATGTGATGCTAAATGTGGACCCCATATTTTCTATGCTTAGTTTTAATTATTATGTGAGCTCAATTCAATGGCAAACTATACATTTATTTCAGAGGAGAGATCAGAACTGAAAAGTATCCTCGACAGGCTGTTGGATGGAGAGGATATCGCTGTTATCCGAGAGAACCGTGGCAACCTTGGACGAGGCCACAGGGTTAAGCGTACAGCTGCAAGAGCATCATTGAGCTCTGATGAAGAGGTATATGACCAATCCTTTTTCAGGTTTTATTTTTTCTTTTCATTTTCATATACCCGTATGGTAAAAAAGGCAATATCAGTGCTTGTATTGTGACATTTTGTAAAGAAATACATGTAATGTGGTTATAAATCAAGATAAGCTAATATGATAAACTGTATTTCAAATTCAGAATGAGACACCGGCTGTAAAACGGAGCAAGAAGAGCGCTGGTAGAGCGGCAAGTGAGAAGAGATCAGATAAGGATATCCTTTCTATCCTCAAGGAGAGAAATCAAATGAAAGCGGTAGGTGACATTCTTGTCCCTTAATTACTACACTAGAATTGCAAATTGTTTTACATAATAAACTGGAGGTAATTAACATAGGAGGAAGGTTACTCCGAAAATATTTGGAACAAGCATCGAAATATTGATCCCAAGATGCTTGTTCCAAATATTTTCGGAGTAACCTTCCTCCTATATTATGCAAAGTTAATCAGTGGATCCACACGATTTTGGTAATTAATGTATGGTTTATTGTGTAAATTAAATAGGCGACCATACACATATCTGCCAAAATGCTACACTTTTTTATGGTTTACAGTTTTGATGTTATTTACTGAAAGTGACCTTATTCTACTTCCATTTCTGGAGATATGTTATGTCCATCGGATTAATGCTCACAACTGTGATTGAACCACTGCTACAATCAACAAACTCCTTCTGCTAACAAATGTGGGTTGTTGCCTTGAAATAATTTAATTATATATTTTACCCACAGGCAAGCAGAAACAGTCCAGAAGTGGCAACACAGCTGGCTGTGGAAGATCTCCGAAGGGAAATAGGAAGCTTGAAGCGGACTGTGACCGACCTGCAAGAGACCAATAAGTCACTTCTTGCTCTTAATGAGTCACTGGTATCCGCAGTCAAGTCTTTAGCGGGTTGGTATTATTGTCTTAATGCAGTGTTAAATTCCCTATATGCTTAAGGGTTATCAGGCGACATCCAATAATGTAATTAATGAGAGTTACAACTTCCCCAGCAAGCACAACAGTAGTTATGATGTGAATTTCAACTGTAAGAGTGATTGTGTGTATAGCCAAATTGGTTAATACTTTTAAGGAATTCTTTTTCAGTCTCTGCATGTGGGCTCTTTTCAAGATATTTAAAAAAATTTCTCTGTACACAGCTCTTCCGGCAGCCGTAGACAGATTGTCAAATTTATTTGCAACCCGGTCATCTGATAGCCGACCAGTCATTGATCGACCCAGCCAGCGTGCCATCTCATCGACACCTCACCGATCTTCTCGCTCTCCATATCGGCCACGATCCCCGACTCCACCACCACGATCCCCGACTCCACCACCACCACGATCCCCGACTCCACCATCACCACGATCCCCAACTCCTCCACCGCCATTTCCATCTCCCTCACCAATACAACCATCCACAGAGATGCAAGCATTAGGATTGGCTGCTGCGTCGCTTGGACCTCAGAACACGGGGACACCACACAACTCCATGGTAAAATTATTTGTAATGTGACTTTTCACAATTTTATTTACTTGCTGGCCTATGATGAAAGACCATTGGTATATACCAATATGTAAAGGAACTCCAGGATTGGGTGATGCTCGTTTTAAATCACATTTTTGCGTACAAACTTACATCCTAGTAAGGGGAGACAACTCTGAATATTTACTGTTAACTATTCTAGCAAAATTACCTCCTCGTATCCCCACATTCAAGATAATACAGTGTGTAGTGAGGGAGGCCTCAATTTAAGGAGTGCTGATGGTAACCTCTCAACAGGTTGCCATCAAATCTACACTGGTAACCTATGGCAACCTATTCCATAATTATTAACCTATTGTCATATTATTAGTTAAGATTTAGCGAAGCTAAGTAATCATATTTCTTGTGTTTTTTCCTAAATTTGTGTTGCCATTTATATTGGTTTTTTTTGTCTTTTTTAGTTTTCCATACCACAAAGCCTGCTTAACAGCATCACAAAGAACGATGCTAGAAAGATGACAAACGATTTGCTACATGGCTTATACCCAGATGAATACCATGCCGCTCATTCAGTGACTGGGGGAAGGAGAGCTGGTGGCCTACCAACTAAGCCACCTATGGACCGTGGCGAAATAGCCCAAATTACGAGTAAGTATATCAAGGATTTTAACCTGTCACTGGTTCGCTGTTACGTGTATGTTTTTTTTCTTCATTTCTGCAGCTGTACTACTTACACCCTCAATTTGTAATGCCCATCGACAACATGTACCGATCATGCAGTTGTAATCAGAATTTTAGTTTTGATAGCATTTTTTTTCCATGAGCCTTATTTCCAAACTCAGAAATATCAAGAACTGTGCATCCTGTGTTCATCAAATTATTTATGTTTAATGTTTTTAATTTTGCAGAAACCGTGCAGAAGTTTTTTAAAGAAAAAACAGACGCTGAGGTGCATTATTACATGCGAGAGAAACTGAATAACGTGGCCAAGACACTGAAGAGGAGACAAGACAAGAGATTATAACCATTATTATAGTGACACAGCTTAAAATCTACATGTATTGTATTGCACGCATGCTGTTTTAAATAGTAACTCTTCAGTTAAAATAAAGTCTATTGTATATTATGTCATTCCTCTTGTGTTTCATTCACCGTTTCACTACCATTGTTGCTCATCATGAATGAAATATATAATGTTACGCCTATGGAATGGAGCTTGTTTCGTCTAATTCCAGCTTAAAACAATTGGTATTTTACTTGGATTGAAATCCAGCCAATCAACAAGGCGCCATCACACTTTATTGACCAATCAGATAACTGTAGGGCGCTCCTTTATAAAACATACCATGGTTATTACCATGGTAAAAACAATGGTGTTTTGGCCATTTTATCATGGTGTGGTGCATTACCATGGTATTTACCACTGCAGTGGTAGGTATACCATGGTAAATACCATGCCCAAAACACTATTGTTTTTACCATGGTTTTTACCATGGTAATAACCATGGTATTTTTTTATAAGGGTATTTGATGCTTAATATTATAAAATACGATCGTAGTGAGCATGATGCAGAATTACGGATAAATACAGGCCACATAATCGTCTTAAAATATTCCTGGGAGTTGTGGTCTGTTGTGGTCCGTTTCGGTTACACATTAGTAGGGTCGGTAGGAGCTGTGGCGCGATTTACTCGCGGTTGATCAGTTGTTGAGGACGCTATTTACCGATCGGTAAATCATTACTGAAAATGAAGCACTTACCACAAAATAATCTCTGTTTCCATTGTTGCTCTTCTTGTCTTCAACGCACATTCGAATTTCCCGCAAAGCACGGAACACTAGCAACGCTTCAACCAATCGAGTGTTCTCTACTTTTCAGAGAGACGTCATTTAACTGATCAGAGAGCTGACAGAGACAGCGATATTGGCCTATCAAATGCCGTGTATCTCCTCATGTTCGGTTAACGTTAAGAAAACTGTTCCAACCATAATTGTCGAGTTACATGAAATAAATCTTTTTGTTGCAGTAAATAATTGAAATCAATGCAGCAGGTGTGTTCAACAAACATAATTTATTGGATAAAAGGTATGTGCAAAGTATGAACTGTGACTTTTCCCTTGGAAATTTCTATCTAAATTCGGGTTGTAATGGACAGTGCGGTACCTTGTCTTCGACCTTAGTGGGTGGGGTACATATATGTAGATACATATCTACCACGGATAATTAGGATATTACTGAGATACCCATCTTATACTGACCCTCATCAAATGCCTGTGGGAAATCACAGGTCGTCTGCTCGCTTGGTAGCCATTTTCCTCCTGTAGCAACCAGCATGCTTTGCGCGCCCGTATCTATAAATAACTTTTTCCCGGAAACCTATGCACCAATCAGTATACAGAGGAGCAAACGGAGGGGGAACGGGTATAAGTGCCAGCTGTCACACTTCTCTATATTTATGAACTTCTGGTTTTACTGAAACCATATGTCTTAGTATCGCGAGAAAACACCCCCTGATTCGTTCCCCCTCCTTCCCCTCCCCCATTAACCCTACCAGGCCTGGGGGAGAAGGGGCCAAAAGCCCCCCTATCAAACTTTCTGCGCTATCTCCAGAATGCCAAAAAAATAGAGAGCTGAAACAGTGACGTCATCATGGCGGCCATCTTGCATTTTTTTACATTTCCTTGTAGAGCTTGACCCAAAGATATAGTGTGGTGAGTTTTCAGCCCTCTAGCCTCGCGGTACCCCCCAAATCGCCCAGGCCAGCTAGGGTTAAAGTGACACATTCATCCAAGTTTAAGTGACCCATTCACTCAAATTGATTGAGATTTTATCCAATGAAATCGCAGCATTTTGACTGTCAACCACTCAAGCTTGGGTGAAAATTCACTCAACTAAAATAAAACTTTAGTTATTACAGGATTGTAGCATTTTAACTTTCAAACCACGAACTTGATTTGAAATAGCATTATTTTCACGATCACGAGCTCCGAGTGGAAACTTGGTCCTTGAAAATAGATACGAACAGCTTACACCGTGTAGGAAAATTTTCATCTTTTATGTCCTATCTATTTTGCTTCCATACTTCGTAATTCATAGCCATGTGGCAATACTGGGCCCTTCACTAAAAAATCAATATGTATGGATTTTGGGTCACTGGATGCTGCTCTGGCTCGCGATTGGTGTATCGAACCGGCTTGTCTCGTCTCTTTCAGCCATGATTATTTTAGAGTTGAGGGTGATTATTTCGGCTTTAATATGGAGGATTCGTTGGAACCTTTCTCTCTGATTTTCATATTCCGGACTTTGGAGAAGAAAACGTCTCACAGCTTCTTTGCTGTGATCCAACACCCATGTCCGTATATCGTACGTAGCTTCGCATTAGGTCACCCTTGAAATGCCAACACCAAAGCATAATGATGACACTATATTTAGCTGATCAAATTATTGGCTGTGTACTAGTGCACGCTGAATGTAGTCCACAAGAGATCTACATCAAAGGACCGATTGTCGCCACAACGTCGTACTTGTGTGGCTTCAAAATGGTCATCGAAGATCGAAGGCTATTCGATAGCTGATGGTATACGACAGACTTGAATAGGATGATCCACAATGGTACTTAGAGTGAAATAACGCAGGGTACGAACGATACCATATCCTAGCTCTTCATAGGAAGAGTACATGTACATTTGCATATACCCCAACACCTGTGCAGAAAAGGATCACACATATGTAATCAAATTAATAGATTTTTCCCGCATATGGAAACATTTCTTGTACCACCGGCGTCGGTACTCGAGACTCGCGTCAAATATATGGAAATAGACCGAGTATTTTATATGTTAACAACGTTTCTTATATACGCGCTGTATCCTTGCTAAATCTCATCCTAATCATTATCGGGACAGGAACCTGCTTCAGTAACGTTTATTGCTACAGTGACGTTCACAGTGACATCGTCTTGCTAAACGACATTCTCGGCCAATTCACCCGCGTTCAACCATCCAACTTAATACATCATACTTAATTTATTCCAGAAAGAGAAACATAAAAACATGTTAAACTGGCCAGCCGAAGCCAAATGAGGGAACTGTGATACAAAGATCAGTGGATTATGAAATCAATCGGTAGATGCAGGGTGGTAAGTCAGGTTATGTATACATGTAGATGGCAGCATAAAATGAAACGAATAGAACAGGATTACCGCGTATGCCCGAGTCGGTCACGGAGGATTTATTCTCCGGTGGGGTGCGGTGCAAGTGCCAAACCATAATACCTCTATGGACACAATTATCAGTTAGACGTGAAATACAAAATCTTGGGAGAGAGCATCGCATTCAGCAATATTTCAGCTATATAGCGACGGGCAAGCTAAATTCTTGTGAAACAAGACAGCAACTCAACAATGTAAAACTGTATATATATATTTTTTTTTTATCATTTAGAAAGTGATCGTATAACAGTATTTTCGTTATTTTGGGATAACACTATCTTAGAATAGCACAAATTTTAGTGCTGAAAATTTGGTCGAGTTCCGTGCGGGATTCGAACCAGCGACCCCAGAGTCGGGCACCTAATCGCCAGCACTATGTCGGCGATCTAAACCACTCGGCCAAATATATCTATTCAGCTTTGGGAGCTGTGTCATTACGATCATCAGAGGGGTACTATGTTCGCTTTCAAGACTACCGGTCTGCTACCTCCTATTTTTGTGAGAGGCCCGTTGGCCGAGTGAGTGAGTGAGTAGGATTTAACGTCGTTTTCAACATTGTTTCAGTCATATCACGACGGTGCCTACATGTGCCAGAACACGAGAGCGTCCACAGTTCCTATTATTCTGGACACTGATCAGCCCAGTCAGTACAGCACCCGGTCACCCATCCAAGTATTGACCGAGCTCAACGCTGCTTAACTTCGGTGATCTGACGAGAACCGGTGTGCCCAACGTGATGCGCCGTACCCTCCGTTGGCCGAGTAGTTTAGATCGCCGACATACAGTGCTGGCGATTAGGTGCCGGACTCTGGGGTAGCTGGTTCGAATCCCGCACGGAACTCGACCAAATTTTCAGCACTAGAATTTGTGCTATTTTGTAAGATAGTGTTATCCCAAAATAACGAAAATAATGTAAAACTGAACAACACGACATCTGTACATTAAGGGGGTCGTTCGTGAGATTTTTTGCGAAATTGTGACGAAATGTCAAATTTGAGATGTGTGTTTTTTTGGTCTAAATAAGACCCATAGAATATGTTGTCAGTCTTATTTTTCATCTGTGAATGTGAAATTATGTGTAAAACGAACTGTTTTCTCATACATAACGATGTAAATAAAGCTAAAACAATGACTAACTGTCAAAAAACGGTCTAAAAGTGTTCAAATATGAACCGTCCGTCTTCGAAAACTACGTTGCCGACGACCGCCATCTTAGTATCAAAATGCAGGCTGGGTTTCCCCCTTTCCATTCAATAGAGCAACGTCACGATCTCGTATGCCCATAAAAGTATAAGGATGTCCATAAAAGGGCGTAGTTTACTACGTTTTCTTACTATAATTTATGCATAACGCTCTCATTGGCTCCTTCGAAAATCTGGGACCACGGCAACGTGATCAACCAATCAGTAATCGGATTTTGCAAGGTCAAACATGCGCAGAAGCGCATCACTGGTTACTTCCGGGTCAATCCACGTGTTTGAATATCTTCGTTTTCAACATAAAAACACATCGATTATATCGCCGTTTTTTCGCTAAAATGCCTCTAGCAAAGTTTAGATCGGTCCACAAATATACTGGGAAACGTCGTTCAGCTAAACAGACGAAACAACGACCGCGAGTGAGCGAAATTACCCCAGAATTGATCAAATTGCAACAACAACAGCTGCAACAACAACAACGTCAACTGGTTTCTGATACAGATAGTGACGGTTCAAGTGACACTGACGGCGAGTTTACACGTGACAATACAAAACCTACAACAAAATCGGCTACTGAGAAGAAGCTTTGTAATTTTCCTGAAAGTGAAAATGAGGAAAATGAATCTTTACATGGATTTAGACTTGTTGACATTGAATTTATTTTGAATTTAGTTTCTGGTCTGATGTGTCCCCAGTGCCACTCCACTGATTGTTTTGACATTAGGAAAGACCATCATTTGGGACTACCAAGTCGCTTTAGCATTTTTTGTGTCGAATGTGAAGAAACCATTCATCAAGCCACAACGTCAGAAACAGTTGATGGGAAGTGGGGGGCACCAAGTGTAAATAGACGAGCAGTAATAGCTGTGAAGGAACTTGGTGGGGGTAAGGCAGACCTTGATAAGTTTGCTAAAGTCTTTGACTTCCCATGCTCGTTGCAGAAGGAGGCTTTTGTCAAACATATGCATATTATCAGTGGGGCAAGCAGCTCCGTAGCTGCAGATCACCTGGAACAAGCCGCTGCAGTCGTTAGACAAACTTATGTTGACATGGACCCTGATATAGAGGATGACCAGATTTTGAACATTGCGGTTGCATGTGATGGCACATGGCACAAGAGGGGCTTTACCTCTCACTACAACGTTACAGTTATATCTGACTTATTGACTGGACTCATTTTAGACTATGAAGTGAAAACAAATTACTGTACTGCATGTTTCCGAAATACAATGGACAAATCATCGGACGAATTCAAAGAATGGTACCGCATTCACACACCTACATGTGAAAAGAATCACCAGGGGTCATCTAAAGCTATGGAAAGTGCTGCAGACGTCACTTTGTTTAGTCGGTCTGAAAGTTTAGGTTTCCGCTACGACCCTCCTAAATGATGGCGACAGTTCAGTTTATAATGAAGTGATGCGAATGAACGATAGCAATGGGCCTTATGGTGACGAATATCCTGTGGAAAATGAGGACTGTATAAATCACGTCAGTAAGCGAATGAAGAATGGGCTTGATACTGTCATCAAAGTGGAGAAGGCGCGGAAAACCCCCATTGACGGAAAAGGGAAGCTGACCCAGATGAGGGTGAGGGCGATGCAAAACTATTATGGCAGAGCCATAAAGGACAACCACCACTGTCTGCAATCCATGTATGAAGCGACGTGGGCAGTTTTCTTCCATTATATTGATGATGGAAAGTCGCATCACAATCATTGTCCAAAAGGTCCAGACTCGTGGTGCTGGTATAACCGTCAGGTTGCTGATGGAATAGCACACCCTACGAGAGGTAGTCATTCTATCCCCCTACCATACCGTGTATCACAAGCCATCCTGCCGGTCTTCAAAAGGTTATGTGACAAAACACTGCTGAAGCGCTGTTTGCGTGGGTCAACACAGAATGTCAATGAATGCCTGAATTCTGTGATTTGGGAACGAGCACCGAAACACCGTTTCACAAGTCTCAAATCTATCAAGAACGCAGCTGCACGGGGGGTGATGGAATTCAACAAGGGTGCAACATCAATTGTGGCTGTGATGGAGAAGGCTGCCGTGAGTCCAGAGACAAAGAGAGAAAGAGAAAGTCCATGTATCAGGCAACAGACAGGTTCAAAAGGATGAGAAAGCAGAAAGAGTTGGATAAACTAAAAAAAACATGTGAAATAGAAAACGCGGAAGGAGTGTCCTACGGAGCGGGGCAATTTTGAACAGTACATAGTACATAACAGACAGTTCTCGTGCAAATAAATATAGCATATATATATGGAAATAAACCAGGATTATTGCACGAGTAAAAACATGGAGAAGGTAGTGTTTTTCTGCACAGAAACTTTGGACAAAATTACAGATTCAACAAATGAACTTCGGAAGACTATAATGATATAATATAGTGGATTTCATAAATCCGTGTTTATTTCACTGATACGGTAAATTGAAAAATAAGTTTTCTTGGTCTTGGGAATGCTCCATATCCTCAGAATGTTGATCAATCTTTCTGAAATTTGGACAGTGTGATACTGAAATAGAGAACAGTGAAAATAAGAAATATCAGCCAGTTACTAGGGGTGCAATCCACACTAGGCCACGGTTTCGCACAAATGGCCCCTCCCTAATTTTATAATAAGGAAGGACGCCCGATTTTGACAGCATGGTAATTCTTCTTACCTTTCCACTAGCTGATATCTATAGTATCATCCTGCTGGACGTCACCATTTATTCAAACGAGGATATAACAATTGCTTGTTTATCGCACCCACTCTCCACTACAGAGTCAATCGTGTCCGGAATTGAATATCTGGCGGGCCAAAATCCGCACTTTTTCGGGAAGCGAAAATGATGATTCCTTCATGGCGATAAAATTTTACAAAAAACGAGTAGGTCGACCCCCTGTTTTTTCTCCATTTTAAATTGTTCTCTGGATGGGAAATATTTTAACATACATAAAAAGAAAATCATTTCATACGTTTTCTCTGGGTTGCGGTTAGAATTTGACACATTTTCATATATTTTATGGAGTTTTTCAGAAAAGTTGAAGAAGGTTTAAGGAGGATTGTACGTATTTTCTATTCAATTTCAATAGCTCACAAGTCTTCTGAAATAATGGCACGGGTGTGCCCATTTAGAAAATATATACTTTTACAGGGTTTTTGTTAAAGATTTTACATCAATTTGTGGCCGAAGATTCGAACCCATGCCTGTTTTTAGCCGCACATCATTTAGGTGTGGAATGCACCCTTAATGTAGGCTCCATTGCGCGGTTATAATACACGAGTAGGCCAAATATTGTATGTCCTCCTACACTACACTCGATAAAAGCGCTTATTCTGACCTTGTAATGACTTGATATAGAACAGGATCGTAAAGATCGTTCATCTTAGTCAGAAATGTTTCGATTCTATGCATACTACATGGTATGATAGCATTGGCCTTGCATATATGCTATTTAGACCTATACAGAATTACCTCCCCTTGGTTAGGCATGTATGTTACGATTAGTGACATGTATGTTCTATTATTGTCAATGTGAATGTCAAAGTGATTAATTTTCAATACGGATCACACCAACACCCTGATCTAGAGTGAATGAGAGCGTATTATTCTGGTTTTGTCCCTTTTATCTCGAAGTTTGTACTCTCAACCCCCAATCTTTTGGAAAAGTCGGAATGAAAAATTATTGACAATTTGGCTCGAATTTCAGCTATTTTTGCGTTTGTTTTGCTCCTGATGCCTCATTCGAAAGCTGGTCACCACTCCCGATCTTTGTACATCGGTCTGATTGTCACGGTCAATGCATAATGCTATGATATTCTTATTAAGCTCGTAAACTCGTGATTTTTCAGCAAAAGTCGCAAAACCAAAGATGGGGTAGGGGGAAAGTGATTGGCGGGATATCCGATAAAACTGCATGCTACAAGCAAGTGTCGCATACCAAGAAACTCACAAACACTCCTACATTGTCATAGCCTGGAGAACAGAATTTCTGAGAAAACACCCTAGCCTTAAGGGTGCACTCCACACTAGGCCACGGTTTCGCACAAATGGCTCCTCCCTAATTTTATAATAAGGAAGGACGCCCGATTTTGACAGCATGGTAATTCTTCTTACCTTTCCACTAGCTGATATCTATAGTATCATCCTGCTGGACGTCACCATTTCTTCAAACGAGGATATAACAATTGCTTGTTTATCGCACCCACTCGCCACTACAGAGTCAATCGTGTCCGGAATTGAATATCTGGCGGGCCAAAATCCGCACTTTTTCGGGAAGCGAAAATGATGATTCCTTTATGGCGATAAAATTTTACAAAAAACGAGTAGGTCGACCCCCTGTTTTTTTCTCCATTTTAAATTGTTCTCTGGACGGGAAACACTTTAACATACATAAAAGAAAATCATTTCATACGTTTTCTCTGGGTTGCGGTTAGAATTTGACACATTTTCATATATTTTATGGAGTTTTCCAGAAAAGTTGAAGAAGGTTTAAAGAGGATTGTACGTATTTTCTATTCAATTTCAATAGCTCACAAGTCTTCTGAAATAATGGCACGGGTGTGCCCGTTTAGAAAATATATACTTTTACAGGGTTTTTGTTAAAGATTTTACATCAATTTGTGGCCGAAGATTCGAACCCATGCCTGTTTTTAGCCGCACATCATTTAGGTGTGGAATGCACCCTAGGAGAGTAAGTGAATGACTGGTTACCATGGTTACAGCCGTATCCGGCACTTTTAGAGATAAATCGATAAATCGGTATACATAAAAGTTTATTGTATTTCTTCATGAATTATTTGCATTCTTGTGCATGTCAGGAACATAATTAGAAAATTTGGGATTGATATCTAGAGTAGTTTTCAATATGGTGCATTACTAAACCGCACGACAAAAATCCAAGATGGCCGCCGTCTCCATGGCAACCATGACTTTTTATGTCATACGAATGCCAATTTTCTCCAAATTACAATACGGTACTTATTACTTGTCAAAACCAATAAGAAATACCCATTATTAAGAAATCTATAAAATCTCACTTACTACCTTCTTAAATATGTAACAATCCGATTTCTCTCAAGTAACTTAAAATGGAACTTTCATTTACTCGACGGAAAAGATCCCGTGACCTAGCTGCCCAATAGAATCTTTAACAATCTTAACACCTGTACAAACGGTAAAGATATGTTCCACTGTGATATCCTCGTGGCATGAAATACAGAATCTTGGAGTTACTCAGGGATGCTAGACTCTGGGGCTTCTGGTTCTGGAACCACAGGAAACATGTGACAATGCTGCAGGCCTCCCCTATATAGAGAAAGCTCTCTTTCTCTATATATCAGAGGCCTGCAGCATTGTCACATGTTTCCTATGGGAACAACTGCTTCTTTGAGCAGAGCATACATGTATTACGAGGATGGGATGAAATACTATTCTCAAATGTTACAACCTTCGTTTAACTTATCAGTGCTCCTGAATACGATTCGCATTGCGGTTTCACACAGGAGTACTGAGCATTCTTAACTGATACGAAGGCAGTCGCAATGTCGTGATTTATCAATGAGTTATTTTAGAAAAAATGAAGGCATATTTATTTATTTTTTTATGATCAGGAGGTACATTTCAGGATTTTTTTCGTCCTTAATATCCGGCGCTAACATCATTTATTCCACTGCTTTCTCACGCGTATGTGTGTGTTACTGTGTTAAGATGGGTGTTGAGGGCGTTACCGCATTACGGCGGTGGATGTCTTTTATACTTAGACCATCTGAGTCCACAAGTGTGAAATATGTTGGGTCCATCCCCAGATCCGAGGTTACACACAGCGGAACAACACAATAACATAATTATATAACCCGTGCTTATGTGCATATCACCGGACATAACACGGCCGTGCTATACTACTATTCACCTCGTACTGTAGAGCCCAAGTGCTTCAATAGACACAAACCAAGCTACATTTGGACCAAAACTCCCAGTGCTCATGGCCTCAGAGTTCAATGTCACCACCCTGCATTACTCAACCAAACAAGACACAGTCGGACCAAGTATGGTCCACATCACACATCTTCCCAAGGCCTCCCTAATATTGAGGGAAATTGACCAGGTTGGACAAAAGTTCTGATATATTTTATTTTGTATAAATTATCCCATTATTATTTGATTTAGAATGTTGAGATCTGTTGTCAATTGAAAATCAAATTATCTAGAAACTTTGTTGAATTTTTTTTCTTTTGGATTTGAAAGGGACAATTTGGCCCCTATTATAACGAAATCTGCCGGCTATTAATCATCTGTCGTCATTCAGCAATGTAAGCGATTAAGTTTGACTTCTGATGATCCGTCTTCCCGGCTTTTATAACCATCTGTTGTAGCTAAATAATATATAGCCCCATGCAGCTGGGACCTAATGATACTGTATCATTAGGTCCCAGCTGGGGCTAAATAATATATAGCCCTCATACTCGTGAGTATAGATGTGTGCGCATGCGTCGACGGGCATGCACCTAAATTTTTTGCTCAGTCGAAATTTGACAAATTTTTACAGTTAGTCAGCCTTTATTCTATGAAGAGTTCCAAGTATATTTCTACAAACTCTTCATAGTGCAGACGCATGTCGTTACCTGCAGTACTGTGACTGAATTTTCATGAAAACAAGTGATTTTAGTCGAGATATATCTCTGTTGAATCGGCATTAGCCCCCCGGGGGACCAGTTTCCGTCGGCTTCCGGTTGCCGAACAACGACCGCTATTATGATTTGATTTCTCCATGAACAGTGACCGATAGGAAGTGGTGACAACAAATAACAGGATAACAATGTAGAGTGGGAAAAGCTGAACGGAGTTAGTGATCTTGACGCTACATTTATGAAAACACCACATTCCACAAATAGTGACCAAGAAACGCCACCTAGCTTCAGCTGTAACCTGTGCCACTCTGCAGATGATGGAATGATGGTCGAATGTAGTTCCTGTGAAAAATACATTCACTATAGGTGTACTAAACTCCCACCATATGAGTTATCTAAGTATGCCTACAACAGAGCAAGGAAATTCAAATGTGAATCCTGTTCCCCCGCGAAAGAAGATATTTTAGAACATTTAATTACCTGTAGCTCATCTCCCATGCCAAAAACCAATGTGCTAGTAGAGGAGGTGGACAATAACAATAATGCAAATGATCCAGGCAACCCTTCAGATTGTTTACCTACTGATAACTTACCTGTCTCTGAACTCAAAGCTGTTGTACTGAATCTCACTGAAAACTGTCAGAAAATGGCATCTGACATCCATGACATGACATCCATGACATGAAAGCCACTCAGGGAAGATGGTTTTCTGACATTACCACAAAGCTCGATGAACTGGCACAATTGATAAACCATCAAGCCATGATCACTCAATCTTCCGTCGAAGAAGTCAAACATTTCACGACCATCCTGGAGAAAAAGGTTATGGCCAGCACTAAGTCTGTGATCAGCAACCTGGCCGAAATAATGCAAGCCAACACTCAGGCATCCATTACTCTACTTAAAGAAGAGATGTCTCTACAAAATAAGGCCCTGAGTGACTCCATGCAACAACATTTTGAAAAGGTGAAACATAACGTAGCTGACTTTACCGTCACATGTAGGGAGAATGCTCTGACACAGGCATTATCCACTATTCAACATACCCCCATTATGGATGAGGAGAAATCATTTTCCATTCCAAAGAAACCAGCACGCTCCTTTGCCCAGGTTGTGTCTGCTACATGTAACTTTACAACACCTAATAAATTTACAGCCCTGGAAACGAGTGAATCAAAGGTTATTAAACCTGTCTCGAGTTAACCCTTGCAATCCAGCAGTGGGTGTGCAGTGCAACTTCCAGTGGAAATGCAGTCAACAGTGAAGTGGAACTGCCAGTCCACTGGCAGTGGAGCTTGCAGTCATCTGCAGTCCTGACCACTGCATCTCCCCTGCTTGGCTCATTTACATAATTGAAACGCTGGAAGTCCACTGCCAGTGCAACTGGAAGTCCACTGGCAGTTGTAGCTCATTAGCATACTCATGAATATTCATATTCCCAATACTAGGTTATGGCTGTGGGACTGCGCACCCACTGGCAGTGGACTGGCAGTGGAGCTGCGCATCCACTGGCAGTGGACTGGCAGTGGAGCTGCGCATCCACTGGCAGTGGACCGGCAGTGGAGCTGTGCATCCACTGGCAGTGGACTGGCAGTGGAGCTGTGCATCCACTGGCAGTGGACTGCCAATGGAGCTGTGCATCTTCTGGTAGTGGAACTGCACTGTCAGTGCAAGGATATTCTTCAAAATTCCAGCTAAATGTCAAAAAGACACCAGGAATTGAGACTCTTACAAGAAAATGTTTATACACGTCATATTACAGCCAATAAATAACTAATTAGCATGACTGACCGGTTATTGGACACTTTTTATGAATAAGAGTCTGCAGGTCGGTCATGCGACCACGTACGGCCGAGAAAGTAACACTGGACAAAGGACTACATCTTTAGCGCTAAATCGCCATAAAAAAATATTGAAGAAAAAATACGGGGAGAGACTGGGAATAGTTGAAAATGCAAGTTTGCGCCCAGTTATTGGACACTTTTTCACTCATGGATTTATTTGAAACTAATCCACTTACTGTCAAATTGTTTGTCCCACAGTCTTTAGTAAACCTCCAAGAATATTTAAACATGAATCCGCACTGTAGTCCACAAATGAGTTTTGGAATAGCGTCAAAGATTGAACCCGGTCCCAAATTTTGCTTTTTTGGGGAGTGTCCATTATCCTTGGCTGTCAATCAATGCTATTGCCAGTGTGAGCCACATGTTGTGCTATCGTAAACTGGCTGCTCCCGGTATTCTTCTATTTTTAGACCGAGTGGCGGGTAGAAATATACATCGTCTGCCAAACGCCTGTCGCGTTGCACACTGAGATTCAGAATGAAGATTCTCTATATTTGTGGGAACATTTTCAGTTAAATTTCGTTGAATTTAATCAAACCTGCAATCAGGAATGAAACTGCGGAACTGGAGGAAATTTTCTGACGCATTTTTTTACCCAAAATTGTGACACTATTTCCGACCCGCACGAGGGCTAAACGTGCACAAATTCCGTGAGTAAACAGAAATTTATTAGCAAGTCTGTGTAACTCAACTGTAAAATTAAATTTGTATTACAGTTGTCATGTAATATTCCCAGAAAATAGCCCCGCTGGATCTAGGTGTCCAATAATACGGCCTGTCCAATAACCGGGCAGTCATGCTAATTACTTTTGTAAGACCACATCAACAGCAGAACAAGAAATAATTCAGATATAGTTTTGTCATTTTTTGCAATATTTATTTCACAAAATTATTCACACTTTTGAATTTTATTAAAAAGGTCAGAAAAGCGATTAAATAAAAAGTTCATGTCATGATTTGGGAAGAATATCAATCCCTCTAAATTATGAAGAAAACAAAACTTGACTAATCTGCATAACGAGCATGTTGCATTTGTGTTTGTTTTGCAAGTGCCAACGGAGACCAAACACAAACGGATCTTACTGAACCTGATTGTTTTTGATAACGAACTTGGATCAAGTGGGATAAAACATGATGAAAGACAAAACTTTATTGATTAACACTTGAAATACATGGTACGTGAACGCAAATTACTTACCAGATGTGTTGTTGTTGTTCTGAAAGCACATCTGACAGTCGTGTCACCAATTTTACTGCATTTTTTAGTCTTCGTTAAAAACTAAATGAACTCCAATTGAATTTGTTATAAAAAAGTGTCCATTTATGACATAGATAATCCTTGCAGAAACACACAAAAAACCCCGAAACCCGGTCAATAACCGAAACAGCGAAAATCGCGGTCCGAAATTGGCGGTTATCGCAGCACGAGACATCTCCGCAGAAGGAGAGCGGGACGTCCGTCGATTGGTCCATATCTTCCCAGCAGTGAGCACCACTCTCAGAATAGCAGAACATTTACCAAAAGATCATCCGCGTCGTTGATAGTTCATAATACAGCAGTAGTATTCTGTTTCTGACCTCTTCCACCAACAGATATCAAGTACTTCGTGAATTTGTTGGAAGTTCAACATCTCGCGCACAGGTACTTCTATCTACCATCGCGAGTTGAAAATAATCTTGCAACAACAACAACAACAAGACATGCAAAATATCGAAGCGCCACCTGCAGGTAAGACAACTCCTGTGAGAATATCCGTGGGAAAATGTTTTAGAAACTGAATATTTCCTATTATTTTTTCCAATTGAATGACATTACTTCAAAGAATAACAACAAAAAATGAATGTATGTTTTTTAATGATAGTGGAATAATTTTACTAAGTTAATTTATTTAGATTTCATAATTTTTATTTTATTTTCTTCAAAAAAAAAAACTAGAACAAAAGAAAACAAAAAAAAACAACGAATTCACTCATGAGAAAGGCAAGACTATTTTTTCTCAAATCACAATTCTTAAACTGATGAACAAGAACAAAAGCATGCAGTTGTTCTTGTTGAGTCTGGCTTATACATTATAAATTGATTATTTCTAAATGAACGCTTGTAAGCAAAACATTGTGCAATTATAATTTTGATAAAGTTTGCTTTCTACATTCAATTGCAACTTCCGTTTTTGGTAAAAATACTTCGTGTATATAGCAGATGGTCACAAAATACTAAGAAAATGGTCCTTATTTATTTTCTTCATTCTTGTCTTTATATCGCTATTCATTGAGATCACTTTTTTATGTTGTTTCATGCTTTTCAGTGAGATTTGTAGTGAAATTGAAGTGACCGATTTCACAGAATTTTCAGTGGGATTAAACTGGCAGATGAGATTTCACTGAAATTTCATTGAAATTTCATTGAAATTTGATGAAATCACTGAAATAATGCGATATTTGGTCTTTTCACCAAATTTCACTTTCATTGAAATTTCACTGAAATTTTGGTCTGATTTTACTACCAGATTGTCATTGTCAAAATAATAACTGGTGGGAATGGGATAACTTGGGTGAACCAAGTCCTGAAAACGTTGCCTTTTCCTTTACGACAGTATGTGTAGTTCGATTCTGTACTCCAAGCTTTCAATTATTTGATAGTTGTTCAATGGACATTGTACATGCATGCCCCATTATTTTGCATGGATGATCCGTAACTTAACAGTGAAAATAAAGAAGTTACAGCAGTGGAGGTGCAATGGAGTTTGTGTTTGCTACATGTTCTGAGTTTTGGCAGTGGAGAAGCAGTCCTGCATTGTAAGATACTATTTCTCAGAAGTGGATTTGCAGTGGATGGCCAACTTTTGACAGAGCCAGAGAAGTGGAAATGCAGTGGTACCACTGCAATAGTGAACCACTGCCAGTGGGTTTGCAGTGGAAATTCAGTTTTCTTGCAGTTATTTGCAGTGGTACCACTGCAATAGTCAACCACTGCCAGTGGTGCGCAGTGGAAATTCAGTTTTTAGCAGTTATTTGCAGTGGTACCACTGCAGAAGTCAACCACTGCCAGTGGGTGTGCAGTGGAAATGCAGTGCACCACTGCAAATGCAGTTCCACTGCTGGATTGTAAGTAGTATGGGACAGGCAGTGAGCAAACACGACAAAGCTCATACGGCAAAACATCAGAATCGTACAGGCTCAAATTCCAGTATTGGTGGGAAACAATCTCCATCAAAGAGCTCACCAGGATCGGACTGTAACCAAGCGAGTCCTCGCCCCACCCCGGGTATGGTGGGCAAGGGCGTAGGCAAGGGGGGGGGGGGGGCTTGCAAAAACAAAAAACAAAAAAACAAGCAAACAAACAAACGAAAAAAGGAAAGAAAGAAAGAAAAAGAAACCTAACATAGCATATAAGATCACGTATCTTATTCAATTATTATTGATTGAAGCTTTATTCACCAGATATGAATATATAAATATTTGAACATAGAATATATGACATTTTTATCGTGGCGGGAGTAAAACCCCGAAGGGCTTGTTTTATCCCATAGTAATAGTAATGTTAATTAGTACAGCGAGAGTACAATATGAGAAAGTTAGCGATGAATAAAGACAACATATTATACAGTGACATATATACAAGCAGTATTCTGGAACTAGTTAGCATGATACTCAATTAGAAGCATAGTTACTTATATTTTGCCAAGGACTCTACAAAATAATCAAGGCTATAAAGACTTCTTAGCACAAATATATATAACGATGTACAGAAACTTATAAAAATATAATAATTACAAAGATAATTGATGCATAAAGTATGTAGTAATTTCCTTCTTAAATAGTGATTTGGAGAAGATTGTTTTGAGATCAGTTGGCAGAGTGTTCCATAGACGTGGACCTTTTAATTTAACAGTGTGGAATGTTAGTTGTGAGTGACATAAATGTCGGTATAGGTTCATATGAGAATTACGGGTTGGATATTGATGTATTGCTGATTGCCTCACGAAATAGTAACGATGCAAAGTAGGAAGAAAAGCAGAGTGGTGTATAAATTTGTGACAGAACAATAGATTACAATAGTCATTCAATTTAGATATAGGAAGTATTTTCATTTCTTTGAAGAGCGGTGCAGTATGTGTATGTTTGTCGCTTAGAGTAATGATTCTGATAAGTCGTTTTTGTAAGAGGACCAACCCTTGAAGGTGCGATGGATAGGTATTCGCCCATACTATGCTGCAGTAAGTAATATAAGAATAGAATAGTGTGTAGTAAAGAAGTATCAACGTCTTCTTATTAAGACAGTGTTTAATATGATTTATTACACCAACATTTCTCGAGAGTTTGGAGCACAAGTAATCAATATGTGTTTGCCAGCTTAGTTTATCATTAAAATATATACCGAGAAATTTAAAAATGTTGACACGACCAATCTCTTGTTCAGATAGAATAAGTTTCGGAAAGGTTGGTGCAATAGTTCGACTAGGTTTAACAATCATGAATTTTGTCTTTTGAATATTGAGTGATAGTTTATTGCGGGAGAGCCAATCTTTAAGTTTACTTACTTACAGGTAACAAGTAAACTTATCGCCGCCAGTGCATACCATTAGGCCTAAAATAAGATTGCAATTGATCAGTTATCAAAGCCATAGATTGACGATTTCGGGCTTCAATCGAGAATGGAATAGTTTGCTCCAAATCCAATCAAATGCCGCCTATTTGGACAAAAAACATCAAAACTTCCGATGAGGAGAATTTTTCGTAAATTTTTCACTACAAACTTATTTTGTTTTTCAATTGAGATCCCAGTACTTCTTTATTCACAAACAAGAGATACACAAACTCTCAACTACTTTTCATAAAGAAACCCTAGAAATAAACCTACTGTCTTTCCCAGATAGCAAATCCCAGACGTTTTTGGTGATATTTCGGAGAAAATTTATCGTACAACATTGAAACTTCACACAGTATATAAACTAAAAAGCCCGAATTGTATTTCTGTCTTTCATTAAAATTTGTTGAGAACTGACCAAAGTCACTGATACGTCCTACCATGTTATTTTGGGGCCACGATAGCTTTGATCTGCCATTGTTAAAACATGCGAGCTTGACGTAAAAAGTCAAAAATATCTCACAAATTTCTAATTTTTGTTTTCGCGATTTATTGAGAACTATTGTAGGGGAATAAATTTAGTATTTTTTTTATCTACTGTGTGAAGTTTCAATGTTGTCGGATAAATTGTCCCAGAAATATCGTCGGAAACGCGTTCGTCGGAAATAGCCTCTTGGAATATTAATGGTGTGATGCATTTATTGCATGGATCTAGGCTTAACAAGTTGCACGACAAAGCGGTTGTAAATGTGTTGTCAGAGTTCGACATTGTTGGAATTTGTGAAACCCATGCAGACACTTTCACTGATATATCATTACCAGGATTTACTATTATAGGCAATAAAACACGCGCCAAACACCAGAGAGCACGCAAGTGCTCTGGTGGTGTAGCTGTCCTGGTCAAAGATGATATCAAGGCCGGTGTAACGCTATTTGATTTACTGGAATGTAACTCTACTGTTTGGGTTAAACTATGTTAACATTTTTTCGGTTTGGAGAGTGACATCTTTGTATGTTTCTGTTATGTCCCTCCAAAAGGCTCGACATTTGGTCGAGAGTTTGCAAATGGTATTTTTGATCAACTTGAACAAGGGATCAATATATATAGTACACTGGGTAAGGTTATTCTTTGTGGTGATCTTAATGCACGAACAGGCCACCTAAATGATTTTATAGATGAAGATGAATGTGAGGCAGATTTTATTCCGTTACCTGTAACATATAGTTATGATAAAATATCTCCCCGCAATTCAATGGATAATACTGTACTCAATATGGGAAGAAGGCTTATTGATCTATGTATCTCTAGTCACCGTAGAATCCTTAACGGTCGCAGTTTTGGTGACCCATTTGGTGACATCACATGTGTTAATTGTATTTAAATTGTATTTCGGTTTCTCTAAAACTGAAAACTGGCCTGTGGAGATACACAGATACCACATCCAACTGTGATACTGATATGAATCCCCTACCACCCAAATATATTTGGGATCAGGATTGTGAATCCACTTTTATCAATAACTTAGTTGCTAATTTAGATGTAATACAAAGCTCTGTTCAAAAGGAGCTGGAATGTGATACATGTGATGTTGATAAATGTATTGATGTGATAGCTAAGTCACTTATTTCGGCTGCTGATGACAGCCTAAAACGAGTACCTTCCACACGGAACAAGAAACAGAATCAACCTCTTAGAAAACCTTGGTATTCCAAGGAATGCAAGCAACTACATACAGAAATGAATAGATATAACAAAGCTTTTAATCAACATCAAAATAACCTTCTTCTGAAAACCAAATACTTCGCAACGCAAAAAGAATATAAACATACAACCAGGAAATGTAGACGTGACTATAGACAAAATATTCTTGCAGAGCTAGATAAAGCCACTGATGCTAAAACAGCTTGGGGTCTGTTCCACAAGCTAAAGGAAGAGGGGGAAAATGACTATGCCAATAGAATTGATATCAGTGGTATAAGAACAGTTTCATCGTTTGAACCGGAGGATTCTGGGTGCGGTGAGTTTGGTGAAGTACCAAACCCCCCACATTCTAATATTTTGAACAATCCTATTACTGATAAAGAGCTGAATGAGGCAATCAACAAGCTGAAAAATAAAAAAAACATGTGGCAATGATTCCATCTGCAATGAAATGCTCAAGGCTATTCACCCATACTTGCATGATATTATACTTCAAATTTTTAACAAAATGCTTTCGAGTGGAACCTTCCCCTCTAAATGGAGTGAAGGTATAATAGTTCCAATCTATAAAAGTGGATCTCCACTGGACCCCAACAATTATAGGGGAGTCACTTTGACCAGTTGCTTTAGTAAACTGTTTTGCTTGATATTGAATGAACGCCTGGTAGAATTTATAAACACAAAAGGGCTAAATTGTCTAAATTACAAATTGGCTTTAAAAAGAATAACAGATCTTCTGACCATGTATTTGTACTCAAAACTTTGATAGACAAGTATACTAGAAACAAGAAGAAATTATTCACTGCCTTTATTGATCTCAGGAAGGCCTTTGATTCCATATGGCATGATGCACTATTCTTCAAGCTGAAAAAGGCTGGAATAGGTGGTAATTGGTTGCAGGTGGTCAGTAAAATGTATAGTTTAGGTCAAGCCGGAGTTAAAGCAGGTTGTGGAGTTAGTAAATTACTCCCAGTTACCCGAGGGGTTCATCAAGGGAGTGTCCTTAGCCTCACTCTCTTCAATTTATTCATAAATGATCTCTTGGTGAATCTTAGTACACCAAAATCTCCAGTTCTATGGGACGAGCAAGTGCCCGGATTGGCATATGCTGATGATTTAGTATTATTGTCGACTGATAAGCAAGATCTACAACGTAAACTAGACATACTCAATGATTATGTTCAACGTTGGCATTTATCAATCAATTGTATTTGGCCAGAATCAATGCTCCAGAGACGTTTACAATATTGGGGGTGTGCCATTGAAATGTGTAGCCAGTTATAAATACTTAGGTATTACTTTCCAGGGTAATGGAAACTTTAACAAGGCAGTATCCAACCTTACCTTAAAAGGTAAAAGGGCTCTATTCTCTTTGCGCAATTCGATCGACTCCTTTAACTTAAATGTGAACAGTTGCTGCGGACTGTTTTACTCGTTAATTAAACCTATTATACTGTTTGGCTCTGAGGTTTGGGCGGGATACTGCTTTGGTAATGGAGACATCCATTCAATGTTTTTTAAAAGCACAGAGGTGGAAAATGTACATCTTAGATTCTGTAAACAGTTACTTGGAGTTGGTTCAAAAGCTGTCAACTTGGCCGTTCTTGGAGAATTTGGTAGATTTCCTTTAGTACTCCATTCCATCACCAACTGCATTAATTATCTGTTTCACATATTTAACTCTGAACCTTCATCATTATTATATAAAGCATACTTGGAACAAGCAGAGGAAAGCAGATCTGGCACTACCAACAATTGGGTCCAGTTCATTAAAAAAA
This sequence comes from Hanleya hanleyi, assembly GCA_036873755.1. Taxonomy (NCBI): domain Eukaryota; kingdom Metazoa; phylum Mollusca; class Polyplacophora; order Lepidopleurida; family Hanleyidae; genus Hanleya; species Hanleya hanleyi. Next base: position 27,584 of record JAVTVY010053503.1, read on the forward strand.
ACCTGATATCTCTCAAAAGCTATCACATCTGGGAAAATCAAGGCTGTAAATATCCGAAAGCTGCAGTCAGGTTTATTCTCAAGGAATTGCAGAAGGTATATAAAATGGATTGGAAAAATAATATTGAAAATATGAGTAAGCTTGATAGTTACAGAACCT
>JAVTVY010053504.1:0-25449 GCA_036873755.1 Hanleya hanleyi
CAAGCGGCCTAGACCACTCGGCCACCTCAGCTTCCACAAAAGAGGAAGTTCGGAGATCGGAGTCTAGATTACGTACATTTACTACCCCTCTGATAGACATATAATGGCACAGCTCCTAAAGCCGATATTATATATATACTAATGCCATTTAGAAAGTAGATAACATTTATATCCGATTATTTTTAGGATGACACTTTCCCAGTAAAGCACAAATACTAGTACTTAATGGGTCAGTCCCGTGCGAGACTCGAACCCGCGTCCTCAGAGTTTGGCACCAAATCGCCAGCAGTAAATGCAAGCGGCCTAGACCACTCGGCCACCTCAGCTTCCACAAAAGAGGAAGTTCGGAGATCGGAGTCTAGATTACGTACATTTACTACCCCTCTGATAGACATATAATGGCACAGCTCCTAAAGCCGATATTATATATATACTAATGCCATTTAGAAAGTAGATAACATTTATATCCAATTATTTTTAGGATGACACTTTCCCAGTAAAGCACAAATACTAGTGCTTACTGGGTCAGTCCCGTGCGAGACTCGAACCCGCGTCCTCAGAGTTTGGCACCAAATCGCCAGCAGTAAATGCAAGCGGCCTAGACCACTCGGCCACCTCAGCTTCCACAAAAGAGGAAGTTCGGAGATCGGAGTCTAGATTACGTACATTTACTACCCCTCTGATAGACATATAATGGCACAGCTCCTAAAGCCGATATTATTTATATACTAAAGCCATTTAGAAAGTAGATAACATTTATATCCAATTATTTTTAGGATGACACTTTCCCAGTAAAGCACAAATGCTAGTGCTAAATGGGTCAGTCCCGTGCGAGACTCGAACCCGCGTCCTCAGAGTTTGGCACCAAATCGCCAGCAGTAAATGCAAGCGGCCTAGAGCCACTCGGCCACCTCAGCTTCCACAAAAGAGGAAGTTCGGAGATCGGAGTCTAGATTACGTACATTTACTACCCCTCTGATAGACATATAATGGCACAGCTCCTAAAGCCGATATTATATATATACTAATGCCATTTAGAAAGTAGATAACATTTATATCCAATTATTTTTAGGATGACACTTTCCCAGTAAAGCACAAATACTAGTGCTTAATGGGTCAGTCCCGTGCGAGACTCGAACCCGCGTCCTCAGAGTTTGGCACCAAATCGCCAGCAGTAAATGCAAGCGGCCTAGACCACTCGGCCACCTCAGCTTCCACAAAAGAGGAAGTTCGGAGATCGGAGTCTAGATTACGTACATTTACTACCACTCTGATAGACATATAATGGCACAGCTCCTAAAGCCGATATTATATATATACTAATGCCATTTAGAAAGTAGATAACATTTATATCCAATTATTTTTAGGATGACACTTTCCCAGTAAAGCACAAATACTAGTGCTTAATGGGTCAGTCCCGAGCGAAACTCGAACCCGCGTCCTCAGAGTTTGGCACCAAATCGCCAGCAGTAAATGCAAGCGGCCTAGACCACTCGGCCACCTCAGCTTCAACAAAAGAGGAAGTTCGGAGATCGGAGTCTAGATTACGTACATTTACTACCCCTCTGATAGACATATAATGGCACAGCTCCTAAAGCCGATATTATTTATATACTAAAGCCATTTAGAAAGTAGATAACATTTATATCCAATTATTTTTAGGATGACACTTTCCCAGTAAAGCACAAATACTAGTGCTAAATGGGTCAGTCCCGTGCGAGACTCGAGCCCGCGTCCTCAGAGTTTGGCACCAAATCGCCAGCAGTAAATGCAAGCGGACTAGACCACTCGGCCACCTCAGCTTCCACAAAAGAGGAAGTTCGGAGATCGGAGTCTAGATTACGTACATTTACTACCCCTCTGATAGACATATAATGGCACAGCTCCAAAAGCCGATATTATATATATACTAATGCCATTTAGAAAGTAGATAACATTTATATCCTATTATTTTTAGGGTGACACTTTCCCAGTAAAGCACAAATACTAGTGCTTAATGGGTCTGTCCCGTGCGAGACTCCACTACACAAAAAGACGGATTTCACGTACTGGGTAAATGTATTGCTTATCAATGGGAAAGGCCACTATTTGCATTGATTCACATAAATGCGCTCTAGTGTGGATGTTTGTATTTAATAGCGTATGACCCGTACATTGCAGCTTGGAGAGGCCAAGATGACAAATACATTTACGGGGTATATGTTATATATATGCCATCCTATATTTCATATATTCAAAATAGCATGGTCACAGAGCACAATATTTTAGTATAAACTTATTTCCCATACAGCATGGAATGTAAAATAACCATTCATGGCAAGACTGCCTTAGATATTAATCAAATAATATTGTTTGACTACATTCAAGAGGTATGACAAGGCATTCGTATATACGGATATTTATTTAAATTTAACCTATGACTGAAATGCAATGTCGAAGTTCCATCAATCGACTTCCTCCAAGAGGTATGTCTGATACTTGCTCATTATGATCTTAAACCTCATAAGAAGGTAATTCTTTTATATGGCAAATATTAAGATTTGACATCATGAAATGGTAATTCTGATACACGGCAAATATTAAGATTTCATCTAATTTCATCCAGAATGTAAAGAAAACCAAATGAAGCATTCTATGTTATTTCTTCGTCTGGTAAATATATGCATATTTCGCCGAAAGCAAATATTCAGTCTGACCCTTTCACTGATGATTATACGGGTATGCTATTTTGTGCTATATGGTCAGCATATATATGGCAGAACTGAACTTTTGCAACCAGTTTGGTATATATTGCAAATGTATGCAAATGTTAAGGAATGACTGTGCTGCAAACATATTGGAAATATTTTCATTTACCAACATTTTAAACTCCTTTAAATTTTGTCAATATTAATATTTCATTTTGCAAAATAATGCAAAATTAGGAATGTGCTATGGCTTTGTTGTGTACCGGGGGTAGGGTACATATTTTAATTTAGATCAAACAACACGCTCTCGTGGATAGTGTGAGTGTGTAATACGTGGCATAACACGACAAGTGCAAGGGAAACTGTGTGGGGTTTCTTTGCGTATTTCATACAATAACAACCCCAATGAATTGGCTAGAAAGCTCCACTTCTTGGCGATTTCCACTTCGTCGTTTCAGGAGTCACCCTGCAGCATACGATGGAAACGAGGAAACCATGTAATATATTACAACGAACAAAATAAGCTACGTGATTCGCTTGTAATATACATAACATCATAGTTTTACACATTCCAACGTTATATAATTTACAGAAAAATACAAAAGAAATAAAACTTCATACTGTATCAAATGCCTTGTCTAAAATTAGTCACAAATGCGGCCTTAATTTACTATCCATATCCGAGTATCCCACACTCTGGGTGATGAAGAAATTGAATACAAATGTTTAAGTTGTCTCCTTGGTGAAATTTACACATATTTCAATCTGTGCACATATGTGCTCTTTTGGGAACCATATGAAACATGAACTAGATATGTAGTATCACTGATTTCGTGCGCTAACCCACGCGGCCGCGACATTTGACTATTTCTGAAAAAAATCCAACAGCATGCCGTTTCCTCACTCCAACGTGTCCAAACGCGAGAAATTTTTCTTGCGTGTACTTTTCCCACAAGCAAAGTTAGTGAACTGATTCTAGCTGTACACTGTATGCATGGTTATGACATATGCAGCACATTCGTACTATTGTCTAGGCGAAAACGTATGTACGTTGTGATTGGTTGACAAATAAGTAAGCCTGATAAACATAATATGATGAGAATCCTGATTGACAGACAGGTCGGGCCTGCATACAACCGGCGACTTTTACAGTTAATAATCCCCGATACAACCGTCTTTCCAAGATATAATCTCGTGTCTAAAAGATAAACGGCAATATATTATTTGTCTATCGGATAAGCTAAGATGACGCCCACTTATCGGCATGTTTAACAAGTTATGCAAGACAAAATAAATTAAATCCGAATGGGCGAAGTCCCCAATTTTCAACAATGCCCTGATATCTGTATCTTTATATCAGCCATGTCCAAATGGAACAATAGAATGCAGTAGGTCCTACAAGAGAATGTTTAGACAGTGATATTCCTGTGATTTCGGGTGCATTACATTTTAAATCAGAGACCGTATAATCACAATAACAGGTATAAATAATGTAAAAAAAAAAAAAATATGCACGATTTACCGTTCTAAGAATTTAGCCTAAATCATATTTTGTCAACTTTTGAAAGCATGTCGTATATCGTTAGTACAGTCCACGTTGAAGAATAGGAATAAAAGTTAGTCTAGTGAAGCTGACAAAGGAACTGCACGCCCCACTGCGTCAGTAGTATCAAAGCACAAATCTCTGAGGATTTGTGGAGGAGGGAATGTGGAAAAGGAAATGTGGGTTGTAAATGAGGGTTGTATGATGTCACACCAAGATCTTCAATATGACCCTCCGCCTTTATGAGGTAGTGTATACGGGTCCCCTCTACTCATCCGAAATTGGGCTTTTCCCTTTACTCCCCGAGTGCGCATGTGCAGTCTACAACCCAAACTTCTCCTTTAGCTGATACCATTTTAGTATAAAAAAATCTTCATACATTAGATCAAGTCTATTTGTCTAATATGTGATGTTAGTTTATTAGTAAATTTAGAAAAAGCGTTTTTTTTCAACCCCAATATGGTCAAGGTCACTATAGTTCCGTCACGTAACCGGAAGTGACCCCTGGGGGCATGTATCCCTCCGCGGTGAAGCGGTCCTCCGCGATAATGCGGTCCGGCGGTGATGCAGTGGCGGGGAGAAGCTTCCGCGGACAGAAAGTAGTTCCGAGACTTCAAATATGTGGGGGACATTCTCCGGCAATGTCCGGGAATCTCCGGGAATGCCCGATCATCTCCGGCAATGTCCGGCCATCTCCTGGAGAATATAAGGGTCATTAAGACTTAAATGCCAAAGCATCAATGGGATGCATGGAACAGGGTCCCCAACAATATCGCCAGTACTGTGCCTAGCATAAATGGCAAGTGGCGAACCTTCGTCATAGCCATACAGTGGGAGAAGAGAAAGGGTCCCAGCGGGACTCGAACCTTGGCTGCTCTCCCCAGAAGCAGACACGTTATCCACTACGCCACGAGTCACCCCATACTAGGCAAGGTTGAAAGTATATCTACCAGAGGGCAGTCCAATCGGGAACCCACGCTGGACATGTGCGGTATGCAATGTTTAACCTAATGGGAAACCCACACATGCTCATTTGCTGTATGGGTTGTGGGATCTTGATTTTTTCGTCTCACCACGTAGAACACGATGGGCTGGGTCTCGAAGCTAAGCGGTGATTTTTTTCAAAAACGTCACTGTGCGCATGCGCACTGGGCAAGTAGCGCTGGGGTGGACGTTTTGGGGTTGAGGTGGGCCCCTAGTGGTCCGATTGGGTCGAGTGAGGCATCAGTGTGAAACACTCGTGAGGGAGCATACGACTGGATGGGTGTGACGTGGGGCTGACGTCATTCTGCGCATGTGCAGTAGAGAAAGTGTATTAGAATGGACGTTTTGGGGTCTAAGCGGACCCATAGTGGTCCGATTGGGTCGTATGATGTGTCATCGTGAAGCATTCGTGATGGTCCATTCGACTGGACTAGTGTGTCGTCCGTTTTTAACATTCTGTGCATGCGCAGACGGAATTGTGGGAAAAGGGCATTGGAAGGGACGTTTTGGGGTCGAGGTGGGCCACTCTTGGTCCGAATGGGTCGAGTTAGGCATCAATGTGAAGCTGTCATGGGGGAGCGTCCAACTGGTGGATGCGACGTGAAACTGACGTCCGAATGGGTCGTTTAGAGCCACCAATCTTGGTACACTTAACCTAGGAGATAATACCTGCATGATGGTACCATTAGTTCCCCGATCCGTCGCAAGGCGGCGAATGGCTAACTAAAATCTCAATGAGTAACTGGGCTGGTAGACACTTCAGGGCCCTGGCATGGGTGGGGCAGGGGTATTTGTTTAGAGAAGTTCAACTACCATGGGCACGATGCACAACAATTCAGAAGCAGAATAAAACAAAGAGTCTCGTTCAATTAATCGATGCACTTCGAGAAGGCCCAAGAAATTTGTCGGCTGAAACCCGGAGGGCAGAAGTCCTGGTGGCGTGTCCTGGTTTTCTCCCGATTCTATCTCGATTGAAATGTTCCAGTTTTCTAGATGGATACACAATTTACCGATAATCTCGAAGGATGTCTCCGTCTCAATAAGCAGTGTTTCGTTATCGTTGATTTGACCGTTTCTTAGCTTCCCAGACGATCAGATTGATGTGCGTGTACCATGTGTTGGCATCGCTCATCGAATACACATGTGGCAGCCTAAAATATAATCCCGACAACGGCAAGTAACTGGAATTGTGATTTTTGTGAGTTCCATGCCTATATTATTTAGTGGGGCACAATTGTTCTCAAGTTAATTCGCTGTGTATCTATTTTTGCTGACTTCCCGAAGGCAGATACCCCGCTCAATGTATCAAATCCGAACGCTCCCTCTCTGTCTTTCTCTCTCTCTCCCTCTCTCTCTATGTAGAGTATATTAATTTTAAACTAGGGAGATATTTTTTGTCATTTAGAAACTATTACAAAGCCACCATTCTTTGGGCTGATAGGTAAAAAAATAAGTTCATTTCTGTAATCTGTAATTATAGAAAAAGAACATTAATTTTTGTTTTAAGAACAGCTGAAAATTATAACATGTCGCGACTTACGCTTTCCTAGAACAGGCTAGCGGAAATACTGACAATCGGAACTAGAGGTGTGGATCTGTGACAAACCATCGGCTTGGAACAACAGTTTTTTTTTCCTTTTAAGAACAAAACTGAAACAACAATATAGTCACATTATAGTATATATTGCTGATTTCGAGTGTGTCTAGTTTCAAATTATCAAAATAACGGGTTTCGAGTGAATAGGGGATATTAATTTGTTTATTTATTGACTTAGTGATTTTGACATGAGTTAGGGTCGTTAAATGGGTCGGAGCCTGTCAAAGTCCCCCCTCCCCCCCTTCAACAATATATACAAATACATTCATGAAGATAACAGTATATATACACAATATAATAAAACAGTTGAAATGTAAATGAAAACAAAGGTACATATAGTATACACAAAAGATAGTTAAGATACTATCATATGTAGCTGATAAATAAGGAAGATAAGATAAATAATTTTAAAAATACAGATGATATCATCAGGTGTAGCATGAACATAAGATAAATAATGTGCTAAGATATACATGTATAAAATAACAATATCAAGAGATATGAGCTGGCATCAGAAATAAGTAACTGAGCTGGTAGACACCCTTGCAAGTGGGGTAGAGCCACCAAACTTGGTACACATAAACTACGACAGAATACCTACATGATGGTACCGTTAGTTCCACGATCCACCGCTAGGGGGCGAATAGTGAACTGGCAGCTGAATAAGTAACTGGGCTGGTAGGCACCCAGATAAGATAAATAATGTTAAAAATACAGATCGTATACATACAAATTGATATCATCAGGTAACATGAAAATAAGATAAATAATGTACTAAGTTATACATGTGTAAAATAATAACATCAAGAAAATAAAAGGGTGGTAGGTGCGGTTCGATGTAACAGGTGCCAGTGAGAAGAAATGTGGAAATTTTATGTCTATATAGTCATGGAACATCTTATAACAACTGACTAGTCTATAGCATTGGTTGTTCTCTGCTTTAGTGTAGCCCACTCTTTTGTAACAATCTATCATAATCAGTTCTGTAGTTTAGTTTAAACATATTTTATTACCTTCAAAATGGTAAAAGGATGGGGTAACACGTTCTGACAACTTAGATAAACCATCCGTTCTGTAATTACCAGTTAGGCGTTTGGCCGCTCTTTTTTGTCTATTTTCTAAGTTGTTCAGATTTATTTTGATGAAGAACACATAGTCGATCCATATTCCTACGAAGTAGGCTACAGATCGCAAATTGTCCGGTAATGAGTCAGTCAGTCCATCCGAATCCTTTCGTCGGCAAAATAAGGAGAACCGTTGACATTAGAACCTTGATTTTTGGCATGAACGTGCATTAGGGCATTGTTACCAGCAAGTTCTGAGCAGATCGAATTCTGATGAAAATTTGATTTATAATTAATTTTTTATTATTTATTGATGACTTGAGTGCACTGTCATGCCCATCGGGAACCCTTGGCTGTATTCTTCACTGTGACTTTTAAGCGCCTGGGACTAACTTCGGCCGCCCAGCACTAAAGCAAAAAAAAAATTGATGCGCCCAGCTCTCGAAAATATCAGTAACTTTAATGGTACTTGCCAAAATATGTCGGCATTATACGTTTCCAGGTAGCTCCGCCATGTTTTCCCTAATAGTCCACGCCACGCTTCCCGAACATCTGCCGTAAATTGTTGGAAATATTCGGGAACCCTGGTGATCATGCTGGTCGCTGTTAGCCGGTGGTATTGCGGAAGGCTACCGAAATCCCAGAATCTCGCGTCAGGCGAGCTGTATATGCCACGATGCATGAAGGAAGCAAATCATTTGATCGGAGAATGGAGGTTGTTATTTCGTCTGCTGCGAAGTTTTATCGAACCACGAATATCACTTGACATGTATTTTATAAATCAATGTCATGAAGCGCCAAGCAACTTCGAAAAACTTCTTCTCACAGAAGCGTCAGAGGTCCAATGAAGGTAAATCTTTTGTTGGCTTTCGGTGGTCGTTGTTGTTGTTCTAAAACGTCAGCTTCCAAAAAATATTTTAATTATATCTATATTAAAAGCACACATGCATGTGTGCGCTCGCTCGTACGTCGTGAGCAGTCTATTAGATCTACATGTACTATGAGATATCTATAATATGGCTAGTTTAACAGTACACTTGAATCCAGTATTAAACTGGAGATTCATGAGTAATCTATTTTTAGCCTAACTTACATTGTAATGTTGACGCACATTCCGATGGTATCCGTTTTCACTCATTTGCTGGTCTTGGAATTCCGTTGAGATTGAAGGCATATTATACTGCACGTTTTATATATCCAGCCTATACAACATTGCATCATTTCTTCAGTTCAGTCATTAGTTAAAAAATGTTCTACCTCAAAAAGAAATAAAAAATGACTGGATTTTATGAGAGAAATTACTAAATTTAAACACAACAATGACCCTATTATCTGTTATTACTGAAGAAATCGATAATAAAATCATCGTTGTGTTTTAAATTCAGTAACCTATAACCAGTTGTTTATTTTGTTCGTGTGTGCTTTATTGTTCATTGATTATTATTATGTACTCTCTTCAGATGAGGTACCTTGAAGTTGAATGCCAAATAAATATATCCATGGAGAATGGCTCTCTAGTGATGCCTGATTTGATTCTTGCATTCTAACAAATCTCTGATCTTGATCTTTCTCACTTCAAATTTGTGTTTCTTATCCAGTTTCCTGTCTTATTTAGGACTACAAACATTTACTTCTCAACTGCTCTGACAGAGCATCATTCCCTACGCTAATTTAAAAAAAATCGCCTAATGCCGAGAGGGAGGGGAGGGAGGTTCCCCGCTCTCTCGGACTCTCCCCCCAACACATCGTGCTGTACTGCTGGGCTGATCAGTGTCCAGGGTAATAGAAACTGAGGGCGATAATAGTTGCTACGCTAATGACTCACCAGCGGTGACATATAGAAAAGTTAATAGTTCCCACTGTCAATTAGAAACGCTATATAAATTCTCTCATGGTAGCACACAGGGCCCCAAGTCATCTCTCGAGTACACACTTAAGTTATCTCAAACCCTATTTCGTAGGTCCAGTGACGTTAGTCACACTGCCATGTTCTAAAGTGGATCATACAAAAGATTGGTAGGCCAATCTGAGGTATTTTCTGAGGTAAAAAAAATCGCAACCTACCTAACAACCGATTTTACTTTTTACTGACATATTCTATGTGTTTATCCCATGTCAGCTTTTCAGAGATATGTATACCATGTTAAGTCTCACAGGGTGGAGCTTCTAATACATTCCTACCGAGTGAGTACTGTCGTTTATTTCTTTGTATAGACGTATGTCGTCTGCATACAGGCGCATTCTACAGGTCAAATTGTCGTTGCTATAGGTGATAAACAGCAACGGTCCAAGTGTTTTCTTTGTGACTCTGCCGAAACATTGCACAACAAAATTCAAGTCTAGACGCTGTCATATAATTGTTATCAATACAGAATTTCTCCCATTCTGTTACACAGAGGAACATAGTGAATTCTTAAAGTACACTTAAAGAATGTATTTCAATGCGCATTATATACCTGGGCGTATATATATCTCTCATATAAATTGAGTCATATTCGAACAATATTCGAAATAAATAGGTCAACACTGAATAATAATGCGCCAGCTTATATAATTTCCACTGGTGAAGTTTATTTCCCATACATAACGTGCAGAGAAATTGCTCTGTCAGAGCATACTACAGACCTCTATGTGGAATTACATATTAAATGATTAATTTACAATCTGATTCATTATCCTTCTTATTAATGCATATGTATTCGCAGAGAAGAATTTTGTTACCATAGAGAAGCAATCTATATTACAAACATGTACTACAAGCTGTTTTCCATTGTATATACCATAGTTTCAAGGCATGTGCAAAATTAGATGAAATAAACAGATAAAATGTAAAAATTACGACATATCTGATGTGGCCGATATCTTGAATTACCATGATACTCTGCTCTAGATTGTAGAAATAGACTGAGATTAACTAGAATTGATCAACTATACACTGAGACAGTTTTATCTCTCACATGTGTTCCAATGAAGAATTCATTTTCATCCAAAACCCCCATCTTTTTTTGTCATTTCTACCATGGTAAACATGAAAAACAAGGCTAAAAATTAAATTGGTCACCATCACCGGTAACTCATAATCACTATATATTGGACTATCAATTAAAATCAGTTTGTCTTGTTCTTCTCTGGGGAGGGGTATATCCTATGTTATCTCTTTTTCGACCCCGGTCGCTCGACCAAAGTATCACCCTCATCACAGGGGTCCAACTGACCCCTGACCGCAGTCGAATGCACTAGCACAGTTCCGAAGAATATTAGACAACTTTTCGGTGTGGTCTCCGGAGCTGATTGAAACAGTCTACTGGCGAAGCTGACGTTTCGATTGGTCAATTCTCGATGAGAATAGGGGACCTTCCATACAGCACAGTGATTTAGGGGGAGAGGCAACTGAGTGACAAACCGCAGGTTCGTTGTTTTATTCGTTAACTAGCTTGAAATACCGGAAAGGCTGCCATAACAACATGTACCTTTATAGCCCATCTAGAACAATTAACTGGCACTTTGATTTGCGTTCAGCGACAAAGCTGTACAGTCGACATATGATCGCCTAACAAGCTGTCACCCCTACACAGTTAGTAATAGCATCCATTGCATCACACACTACGGCAGTTCCATGCGCATGGACTATATTCATGCGAAACTCAAACAAAAATCAACAACATAAACTCGTTATCAGTGAATCGGGGATATTTTGTTAATGAATAATGAGGCTATTACAGTGATAGAAGGTTTGTATTGGCGGAGTAATCTCAATCTGAGAGCTTGGTTGGAGTTGCTATAGTATATGCGTATACTAGTTTGGTAGCTCTGAACCACACATAATATATCTACCCGCCCAGTTACCTGTTAAGATGCCGATTACCTATTCGCCCCCTAGCTGTGGATTGTGCAACTAACGGTACCATCATGTGGGTATTGTCTCGTAGTATATATGTACCAAATTTGGTGGCTCTAACCACTTGCAATGGTGTCTATCAACCCAGTTACTTATTCAGATTCCAGTTACCCATTCGCCCCCTTGTGGTGGATCGTGGAACTAATGACACCTTCATGTAGGTATTGTCTCGTAGTATATTTGTACCATTAAGTTTGGGAGCACTAAACCACTCGCAAGGGTGTCTATCATCCCAAATACTTATTCAGATGCCAGTTACCTATTCAGATGCCAGTTACCTATTCGCCCCCTAGCCGTGGATCGTGGAACTAACGGTACAATCATGTAGGTATAATTGTCTCGTAGTATATGTGTACCAAGTGTGATGGCTCTATAGAGCATGCAAGGATGTCTACCAGCCCAGTTACTCATTCAGATGCCAGTTGCCTATTTGGCCCCTGGTGGTGGGTCGTGGAAATAATGGCACCATCATGTAGATAGTGTGTCCTAGTATATATGTACATTGTACAAAATCTGGTGACCAAAACCACGTCAAAAGGTGTCTACCATCCCAGTTACTTATTCAGATGCCAGTTACCTATTCGCCGCATAGAGGTGGATCGTGGAACTAACGGTACCACCGGGTAGGTGTATGTATAGCAAGTTTGGTGGCTCTAAACTTCTTGCAAGGGTGTCTACCAACCCAGTTACTTATTCAGATGCCAGTTCACGATTCGGATCGTGGAACTAACGGTACCACCATGTAGCTGTTGTCTCGTAGTAAATGTGTACCAAGTTTGGTGACTGTAAACCACATGGAAGGGTGTCACAAATTGTGAATCGTGAACTGGCAGCTAACTTCCCGAACAAACAATGTGGGTGCTGATATTCGCGTTTATTCTTATTTGACGTGTACAATTTTAGGTTACATGAATCAAAATACTGTTAGCAGATAGAAAATATTTTTGGAATACGTTGTTTAATTCACGATTGGCTGTATTCAGACGTTTTCTCTTCGCAAACTTTGCAGTCTTTTTCGTCGACTCGACCCCAGCTCGGTCGATCCGACCAAGAGTCGGCGATAAAACTCCAGCTCTGTACGGTCTTTTGACTTATCATTTTGAGCAGAAGTCAAGATTTCTTGTATGAAATATGACCAAATCTACAATGCTGATCCCGAATATTTCAAAATATTTGACGCGTCTCCAGCCGTTTTTATTGTCACTATTGTCGTGTCTGATTAGCAAGTTTTAGACCCATTTTACCTCGCCTCTTTCCAGAGTTAAAACGCTGCTCGTAGAAATAAATTCGTTATCCTGTCTCTGCTCGTTTGATACTGGATTTTATCCTGTTTCCTGGCGAATGCCACATTCGCGGTCGTGTGGTATTTTCGCCCGGAAACAAGGTTAAATTCAGTATCAAACTCGCAGAGACAGGATAACTTATATTACCGGTATAATATGATCTTGTTACTTGGTATTCCTGCCTGATATCAGATCAGTATACAAGCAATACAATAATCTCAGTGAGAGTCCTAGTCAGAATGCTATGTTTCTGTTGTGTAACTGATGGAAGTGTTAAATTGATGGCAAATAGGCGAGCTTTGTTCCGGTGTTATACAAAAGTTGACGGAAACAGAACCATTATCTACTCCAGCCCAGTCATTTCACCACTAATCACTAAAAGTTCAGTGACGAAATAAATGTTGGATTCATCAGCCACACTTGTATCTTGAGAAGAGAAGGCATCAGATAAGAAGTTGCATAATATATTAAGCCTCCTACATATGTTTGCTCAAGTGTAGTCTACAGACAGATTTACAGGCTAACAATATGCCTGTGTGACAAAACGATTAGACACCAATCATTAAATAATCATGAATGATCTTTGAATCCAACAAGCTAAATTGTGTCAGATCAAATTGAATCAAACTCTATGCCAGCTATCTTGTATCGAATCGACATCCCCGACTCATTCCGGCTCATTGTTTTCTCGAAATCACGTTTTCCAGATATGATTTCCGGGAATAATATATAGAGGATTTTCATAATCATTTTGTATTTTCAGGAAGGAATTAATGTACTCGTATCAAGCATACATAAATGATAAACATCTCAGACTTGTAAATAATAAAGCACTCTTATTAACAATATATTAACTACACAATTTCTGTATATCATTAATAAGGATATAAATACAGATTGCCTGCGATCCTGCATATATTGTTTGGAAAGCCTTTGACTATCTGCTGTGCTATGATAATTGTTTGTGTTCAATTATGCCAAATTTTATATTCTGTTTCGATAGGGGAAGTGCTACCTAAATTATTTATACCAGGACCATGACTGGTTAACTATAAGCATTTATTAGCAATTTGATAAAACCGTGATATTTTAACGTTTAGCATCTACATGCCCATCTTGGTAACGTTCACCATAGTTGCCCAATCCTGGTGTCATCAGATGTTTTCAAAATCTGCTTCGGCTATGTGAGGAAACTGATACATTTAAATTACGATATCTATTTTCAGCAAATATCTTTTGATTTTACTGAAGCATGCAATAATAATTCACATGGCTGTCGCAACATTGTGAATAAAAGGATTACATTTCCATAACCTTCAGTTGTCTGTATCACGCTATCAAATGTTATTCAACTGTGAGATTATATTTGCTATTTGGTGAATGTTTAGTTAATAAAATTCATTTGTTTGATTAAATTTGTTTATGTAGTATAAATTTGCTCATATATTAATTATATGAGCCACTGTTCCATACAGTAGAGAATATGTGGTGAATAGTATTGTTACATTTAATTTCCTGCGAAGTATATATCTCACAGTATAAAGTATAACCGAAGTATTTATCAACTCACGCGCCGTATATTAAAAGTCTGCAAATTAATCGGTTTAATTTGCACCTGATGTCTCAGTGTGGCATATATAATTGCACATAATATAATTATTTGGATATGTTTGTATTGTGTACGTCATGCTGTGTCATAAGAGCCTGTCCAAGCTGCAATATCTATTGTCCACATATGGTAAATATAATAGCAAATGCATGGCGCATATAAGTGAAATATATGGCAAATGATGCACATTTACAAATGCTGGCAAATGATGATGCAACGATATTTATTTTCTACAGTAGGCAATACAGTATCATCCATATATTTTCTGTGTTGACTTGTCATTTAAATACATTTGTCTATATTTGTCTTTCCATTGAAACACAATACGTAAACCAGGGTCACGATGTGTATGTTAAAAGCATGCAAATTTTATCCGCATATTTTAATATTTACAGGTCTGTTTAAAGTTTTGCAAATATAAGAGTTATATTCACCTTACATTTAGTGGTGATGTTAAATAATTTCAAATCAAGATTTTCGTGTAGTGCTCGAACCCGCGTCCTCAGAGTTTGGCACCAAATCGCCAGCAGTAAATGCAAGCGGCCTAGACCACTCGGCCACCTCAGCTTCCACAAAAGAGGAAGTTCGGAGATCGGAGTCTAGATTACGTACATTTACTACCCCTCTGATAGACATATAATGGCACAGCTCCTAAAGCCCATATTATATATATACTAATGCCATTTAGAAAGTAGATAACATTTATATCCAATTATTTTTAGGATGACACTTTCCCAGTAAAGCACAAATACTAGTGCTTAATGGGTCAGTCCCGTGCGAGACTCGAACCCGCGTCCTCAGAGTTTGGCACCAAATCGCCAGCAGTAATTGCAAGCGGCCTAGACCACTCGGCCACCTCAACTTTCACAAAAGAGGAAGTTCGGAGATCGGAGTCTGGATTACGTACATTTACTACACCTCTGATAGACATATTATGGCACAGCTCCTAAAGCCGATATTATATATATATTACTAATGCCATTCAGAAAGTAGATAACATTTATATCCAATTATTTTTAGGATGACACTTCCTCAGTAAAGCACAAATACTAGTGTTGGATGGGTCAGTCCCGTGCGAGACTCGAACCCGCGTCCTCAGAGTTTGGCACCAATTCGCCAGCAGTAAATGCAAGCGGCCTAGACCACTCGGCCACCTCAGCTTTCACAAAAGAGGAAGTTCGGAGATCGGAGTCTAGATTACGTACATTTACTACCCCTCTGATAGACATATAATGGCACAGCTCCTAAAGCCGATATTATATATATACTAATGCCATTTAGAAAGTAGATAACATTTATATCCAATTATTTTTAGGATGACACTTTCCCAGTAAAGCACAAATACTAGTGCTTAATGGGTCAGTCAGTGCGAGACTCGAACCCGCGTCCTCAGAGTTTGGCACCAAATTGCCGGCAGTAAATGCAAGCGGCCTAGACCACTCGGCCACCTCAGCTCCACAAAAGAGGAAGTTCGGAGATCGGAGTCTAGATTACGTACATTTACTACCCCTCTGATAGACATATAATGGCACAGCTCCTCAAGCCGATATTATGTATATACTAATGCCATTTAGAAAGTAGATAACATTTATATCCAATTATTTTTAGGATGACACTTTCCCAGTAAAGCATCAATACTAGTGCTTAATGGGTCAGTCCCGTGCGAGATTCGAATCCGCGTCCTCAGAGTTTGGCACCAAATCGCCAGCAGTAAATGCAAGCGGCCTAGACCACTCGGCCACCTCAGCTTCCACAAAAGAGGAAGTTCGGAGATCGGAGTCCAGATTACGTACATTTACTACCCATCTGATAGACATATAATGGCACAGCTCCTAAAGCCGATATTATATATATACTAATGCCATTTAGAAAGTAGATAACATTTAGATTCAATTATTTTTAGGATGACACTTTCGCAGTAAAGCACAAATACTAGTGCTTAATGGGTCATTCCCGTGCGAGACTCGAACCCGCGTCCTCAGAGTTTGGCACCAAATCGCCAGCAGTAAATGCAAGCGGCCTAGGCCACTCGGCCACCTCAGCTTCCACAAAAGAGGAAGTTCGGAGATCGGAGTCTAGATTACGTACATTTACTACCCCTCTGATAGACATATAATGGCACAGCTCCTAAAGCCGACATTATATATATACTAATGCCATTTAGAAAGTAGATAACATTTATATCCAATTATTTTTAGGATAACACTTTCCCAGTAAAGCACAAATACTAGTGCTTAATGGGTCAGTCCCGTGCGAGACTCGAACCCGCGTCCTCAGAGTTTGGCACCAAATCGCCAGCAGTAAATGCAAGCGGCCTAGACCACTCGGCCACCTCAGCTTCCACAAAAGAGGAAGTTCGGAGATCGGAGTCTAGATTACGTACATTTACTACCCCTCTGATAGACATATAATGGCACAGCTCCTAAAGCCGATATTATATATATACTAATGCCATTTAGAAAGTAGATAACATTTATATCCAATTATTTTTAGGATGACACTTTCCCAGTAAAGCACAAATACTAGTGCTTAATGGGTCAGTCCCGTGCGAGACTCGAACCCGCGTCCTCAGAGTTTGGCACCAAATCGCCAGCAGTAAATGCAAGCGGCCTAGACCACTCGGCCACCTCAGCTTCCACAAAAGAGGAAGTTCGGAGATCGGAGTCTAGATTACGTACATTTACTACCCCTCTGAAAGACATATAATGGCACAGCTCATAAAGCCGATATTATATATATACTAATGCCATTTAGAAAGTAGATAACATTTATATCCAATTATTTTTAGGATGACACTTTCCCAGTACAGCACAAATACTAGTGCTTAATGGGTCAGTCCCGTGCGAGACTCGAACCGGCGTCCTCAGAGTTTGGCACCAAATCGCCAGCAGTAAATGCAAGCGGCCTAGACCACTCGGCCACCTCAGCTTCCACAAAAGAGGGAGTTCGGAGATCGGAGTCTAGATTACGTACATTTACTACCCCTCTGATAGACATATAATGGCACAGCTTCTAAAGCCGATATTATATATATACTAATGCCATTTAGAAAGTAGATAACATTTATATCCAATTATTTTTAGGATGACACTTTCCCAGTAAAGCACAAATACTAGTGCTTACTGGGTCAGTCCCGTGCGAGACTCGAACCCGCGTCCTCAGAGTTTGGCACCAAATCGCCAGCAGTAAATGCAAGCGACCTAGACCCCTCGGCCACCTCAGCTTCCACAAAAGAGGAAGTTCGGAGATCGGAGTCTAGATTACGTACATTTACTACCCCTCTGATAGACATATAATGGCACAGCTCCTAAAGCCGATATTATATATATACCAATGCCATTTAGAAAGTAGATACCATTTATATCCAATTATTTTTAGGATGACACTTTCCCAGTAGACAAATACTAGTGCTTAATGGGTCAGTCAGTGCGAGACTCGAACCCGCGTCCTCAGAGTTTGGCACCAAATTGCCGGCAGTAATGCAAGCGGCCTAGACCACTCGGCCACCTCAGCTCCACAAAAGAGGAAGTTCGGAGATCGGAGTCTAGATTACGTACATTTACTACCCCTCTGATAGACATATAATGGCACAGCTCCTCAAGCCGATATTATGTATATACTAATGCCATTTAGAAAGTAGATAACATTTATATCCAATTATTTTTAGGATGACACTTTCCCAGTAAAGCACAAATACTAGTGCTTAATGGGTCAGTCCCGTGCGAGATTCGAATCCGCGTCCTCAGAGTTTGGCACCAAATCGCCAACAGTAAATGCAAGCGGCCTAGACCACTCGGCCACCTCAGCTTCCACAAAAGAGGAAGTTCGGAGATCGGAGTCTACATTACGTACATTTACTACCCTTCTGATAGACATATAATGGCACAGCTCCTAAAGCCGATATTATATATATACTAATGCCATTTAGAAAGTAGATAACATTTATATCCAATTATTTTTAGGATGACACTTTCCCAGTAAAGCACAAATACTAGTGCTTACTGGGTCAGTCCCGTGCGAGACTCGAACCCGCGTCCTCAGAGTTTGGCACCAAATCGCCAGCAGTAAATGCAAGCGGCCTAGACCACTCGGCCACCTCAGCTTCCACAAAAGAGGAAGTTCGGAGATCGGAGTCCAGATTACGTATATTTACTACCCATCTGATAGACATATAATGGCACAGCTCCTAAAGCCGATATTATATATATACTAATGCCATTTAGAAAGTAGATAACATTTATATCCAATTATTTTTAGGATGACACTTTCGCAGTAAAGCACAAATACTAGTGCTTAATGGGTCATTCCCGTGCGAGACTCGAACCCGCGTCCTCAGAGTTTGGCACCAAATCGCCAGCAGTAAATGCAAGCGGCCTAGGCCACTCGGCCACCTCAGCTTCCACAAAAGAGGAAGTTCGGAGATCGGAGTCTAGATTACGTACATTTACTACCCCTCTGATAGAAATATAATGGCACAGCTCCTAAAGCCGACATTATATATATACTAATGCCATTTAGAAAGTAGATAACATTTATATCCAATTATTTTTAGGATAACACTTTCCCAGTAAAGCACAAATACTAGTGCTTAATGGGTCAGTCCCGTGCGAGACTCGAACCCGCGTCCTCAGAGTTTGGCACCAAATCGGCAGCAGTAAATGCAAGCGGCCTAGAACACTCGGCCAACTCAGCTTCCACAAAAGAGGAAGTTCGGAGATCGGAGTCTAGATTACGTACATTTACTACCCCTCTGATAGACATATAATGGCACAGCTTCTAAAGCCGATATTATATATATACTAATGCCATTTAGAAAGTAGATAACATTTATATCCAATTATTTTTAGGATGAAACTTTCCCAGTAGACAAATACTAGTGCTTAATGGGTCAGTCAGTGCGAGACTCGAACCCGCGTCCTCAGAGTTTGGCACCAAATTGCCGGCAGTAAATGCAAGCGGCCTAGACCACTCGGCCACCTCAGCTCCACAAAAGAGGAAGTTCGGAGATCGGAGTCTAGATTACGTACATTTACTACCCCTCTGATAGACATATAATGGCACAGCTCCTCAAGCCGATATTATGTATATACTAATGCCATTTAGAAAGTAGATAACATTTATATCCAATTATTTTTAGGATGACACTTTCGCAGTGAAGCACAAATACTAGTGCTTAATGGGTCAGTCCCGTGCGAGATTCGAATCCGCGTCCTCAGAGTTTGGCACCAAATCGCCAGCAGTAAATGCAAGCGGCCTAGACCACTCGGCCACCTCAGCTTCCACAAAAGAGGAAGTTCGGAGATCGGAGTCCAGATTACGTACATTTACTACCCATCTGATGGACATATAATGGCACAGCTCCTAAAGCCGATATTATATATATACTAATGCCATTTAGAAAGTAGATAACATTTATATCCAATTATTTTTAGGATGACACTTTCGCAGTAAAGCACAAATACTAGTGCTTAATGGGTCATTCCCGTGCGAGACTCGAACCCGCGTCCTCAGAGTTTGGCACCAAATCGCCAGCAGTAAATGCAAGCGGCCTAGGCCACTCGGCCACCTCAGCTTCCACAAAAGAGGAAGTTCGGAGATCGGAGTCTAGATTACGTACATTTACTACCCCTCTGATAGACATATAATGGCACAGCTCCTAAAGCCGACATTATATATATACTAATGCCATTTAGAAAGTAGATAACATTTATATCCAATTATTTTTAGGATAACACTTTCCCAGTAAAGCACAAATACTAGTGCTTAATGGGTCAGTCCCGTGCGAGACTCGAACCCGCGTCCTCAGAGTTTGGCACCAAATCGCCAGCAGTAAATGCAAGCGGCCTAAACCACTCGGCCACCTCAGCTTCCACAAAAGAGGAAGTTCGGAGATCGGAGTCTAGATTACGTACATTTACTACCCCTCTGATAGACATATAATGGCACAGCTCCTAAAGCCGATATTATATATATACTAATGCCATTTAGAAAGTAGATAACATTTATATCCAATTATTTTTAGGATGACACTTTCCCAGTAAAGCACAAATACTAGTGCTTAATGGGTCAGTCCCGTGCGAGACTCGAACCCGCGTCCTCAGAGTTTGGCACCAAATCGCCAGCAGTAAATGCAAGCGGCCTAGACCACTCGGCCACCTCAGCTTCCACAAAAGAGGAAGTTCGGAGATCGGAGTCTAGATTACGTACATTTACTACCCCTCTGATAGACATATAATGGCACAGCTCCTAAAGCCGATATTATATATATACTAATGCCATTTAGAAAGTAGATAACATTTATATCCGATTATTTTTAGGATGACACTTTCCCAGTAAAGCACAAATACTAGTACTTAATGGGTCAGTCCCGTGCGAGACTCGAACCCGCGTCCTCAGAGTTTGGCACCAAATCGCCAGCAGTAAATGCAAGCGGCCTAAACCACTCGGCCACCTCAGCTTCCACAAAAGAGAAAGTTCGGAGATCGGAGTCTAGATTACGTACATTTACTACCCCTCTGATAGACATATAATGGCACAGCTCCTAAAGCCGATATTATATATATACTAATGCCATTTAGAAAGTAGATAACATTTATATCCAATTATTTTTAGGATGACACTTTCCCAGTAAAGCACAAATACTAGTGCTTAATGGGTCAGTCCCGTGCGAGACTCGAACCCGCGTCCTCAGAGTTTGGCACCAAATCGCCAGCAGTAAATGCAAGCGGCCTAGACCACTCGGCCACCTCAGCTTCCACAAAAGAGGAAGTTCGGAGATCGGAGTCTAGATTACGTACATTTACTACCCCTCTGATAGACATATAATGGCACAGCTCCTAAAGCCGATATTATATATATACTAATGCCATTTAGAAAGTAGATAACATTTATATCCAATTATTTTTAGGATGACACTTTCCCAGTAAAGCACAAATACTAGTGCTTAATGGGTCAGTCCCGTGCGAGACTCGAACCCGCGTCCTCAGAGTTTGGCACCAAATCGCCAGCAGTAAATGCAAGCGGCCTAGACCACTCGGCCACCTCAGCTTCCACAAAAGAGGAAGTTCGGAGATCGGAGTCTAGATTACGTACATTTACTACCCCTCTGATAGACATATAATGGCACAGCTCCTAAAGCCGATATTATATATATACTAATGCCATTTAGAAAGTAGATAACATTTATATCCAATTATTCTTAGGATGACACTTTCCCAGTAAAGCACAAATACTAGTGCTTAATGGGTCAGTCCCGTGCGAGACTCAAACCCGCGTGCTGAGAGCTTGGCACCAAATCGCCAGCAGTAAATGCAAGCGGCCTAGACCACTCAGCCACCTCAGCTTCCACAAAAGAGGAAGTTCGGAGATCGGAGTCTAGATTACGTACATTTACTACCCCTCTGATAGACATATAATGGCACAGCTCCTAAAGCCGATATTATATATATACTAATGCCATTTAGAAAGTAGATAACATTTATATCCAATTATTTTTATTTCCTCAAAGCGCTTTCACATCATCGGATGATCCTTTGTGGGTAATCAAATACAAGTAAACTGAGCATATATAGGCGTAGGTTATCAGAGATTAAACAATGAGTAATAACAGTTAGAGGATGTTATTAGAACCCAGTGCTGTTTGAGATATGCAGCATGCATTTTTTATAGAATAATCGACCGATCCCGGGAGCGTCGAATGCTTGTCAGTCGCGCAGTCAGTGCAGCGACCAGAGTTTGATGCTATGCCGTGAATCTCAAATTTGTGTATAGCGAATAGCACACTGATAGCAACGAGCCAATTTGAGAACGATGTTCTCTTTATGCTATATATACGTCTTGAAATCATTAGCTGCGTTCTCGATACTATTAACCAGTGTTTGTAATATTCGTGCGCTTTTTCGGATCAGGAATAGCAGTAGTAGGGTAAGTTGATTTCGAGTCAACTTTTCCAGGGAGGTAACTCTTGGTTCCTTTTTTCCGCCTGGGGGCGCCACCAGCTCAAGAGGCCAAAAACTGCCTCCAACACAGAAGAGTTCCAATCTAGGGGGAGGTAACTCTGGGCCACCATAGTTTCGGCAAAGGGCCCCTGGGCATGTATTCTTCCGAGGTGATGTGGTCTGGCGGTGATGCGGTCGCGGGAAAAAGCTTCCGCGATTGGGTCGAGTGAGGTATCAAAGTGAAGCATTCGTGAAGGGGCATCCAGTCATGGGTGGGTGCATGTAAAATTAGGATTTTTTCCCGAAAATATAAAAAGCGGAACACGGACTTTAACCCTAAAATAGGGGAAAACACCTATCAACCCTAGCCAAAAGGGCTAATATCGGTCCCCGGGCTTATCGGTGCCTGCCTATCAAGTCAATGGGGTGGGTGCATGTAAAATTAGGATTTTTCCCCGAAATTATAAAAAGCGGAACACGGACTTTACCCCTAAAATAGGGAAAACCCCTATCAACTCTAGCCAAAAGGGCTAATATCGGTCCCCAGGCTTATCGGGGGCCTGCCTATCAAGTCAATGGGGTGGGTGCATGTAAAATTAGTATTTTTCCCCGAATATATAAAAAGCGGACCACGGACTTTACCCTACAATAGGGGTCTGTATTATACAATATTAGGGAAAATGCCTGTATGGGGTATGGGGATGGTCATTTTTTTTTCGTGGGCTTTACTATGGGTTGTGGGGTCTCGTTTTTCTCGTCTCGCCAAGAAAAAGACGATGGGAGGGATCCCGGAGCGAAGCGGTGAAATTTTTGGAAAAAGTCACCGAGGTCTGTATATAGGCCTATAGGCTGGCTATGGGGGGGTGTATGTCCAACCTGGGAAATTCACACACGTTCACTGTGATATGGGTTGCTTAGATTTGTTTTTAACGTCTCGTCATTTAGAACACGATGGGAAGGGTCTCGGAGCGCAACGGTGAAATTTTTGGAAAAAGTACCATATAGCCCATATAGTCCCATACTGGATATATGAGGGTATAGGTCCAATCTGGGAAATTTACACGCGTTCATTGTGATATGGGTTGTTTGGTCTTGTTTTTCACGTCTCGTCATTTAGAATACGATGGGAAGGGCCCCGAAGCGAAACGGTGAAATTTTTGGAAAAGTACCATATAGCCCATATAGCTTCATACTGGCTCTATGGGGGTATAGGTCCATCCTGGGAAATTCACACACGTTCATTGTGATATGGGTTGTTTGGTCTTGTTTTTCACGTCTCGTCATTTGGAACACGATGGGAAGGGTCCCAGATCGAAACGGTGAAATTTTTGGAAAAGTACCATATAGCCCATATAGTCTCATACTGGCTATATGGGGGTATAGGTCCAACCTGGGAAATTCACACATGTTCATTGTGATATGGGTTGTGGGGTCTTGTTTTTCTCGTCTCGTCATTTAGAACACGATGGGAAGGGTCCCGGAGTGAAACAGTGGAATTTTTGGAAAAGAACCATATAGCCCATATAGCTCCATAGGTGGCTATGGGAGGGATAGGTCCATCCTGTGAAATTCACACCCGTTCATTGTGATATGGGTTGTGGGGTCTTGTTTTTCTCGTCTCGTCATTTAGAACACGATGGGAAGGGTCCCGGAGCGAAACGGTGAAATTTTAGGAAAAGTACCATATAGCCCATATAGCTCCATACTGGAGCTTAGAAGTTCTGATTTTCTAGATATTCCATGGAATTGTCACTAATTCTTCGAAATGCACTGACGCCCGTCAACGGTCGTAGTTACGCCTTAACGCTCTAACATAACGCCTTGACGCCATAATATAGACCGGAAAGAGAACAACAACAACAACAAGGATGACACTTGAGAGAACAACAACAACAACAAGTTTTTTTCCATATAGTTTATTTTCCCCAATGTCACATCATACCCACGCTGGGGGAGCCGCGTTGGGTATGTTTACAACTCAAAGAAACTCTTGCCCAATCAGAGGCCACCATTTGTATCTGTCATATTCGTTCCTGTCCGTTAGATGTATTCTTGTCCAATCAGAAGTCGCCATTTCAGGAAGTTCCATCTTTGCTCGGTGTGACCTAAGCGTCGTCGGGCAGGCCTGGATGTTCTTCGGGCAGCATGTCCTGAAACAGTTGTTTGCGCATTCTGATCGCATTTTCCAGGGCCTCGGTGGGTGGTAGCCCCATAGCCTCTTCCAAGTGACGCATGGTCTTCATGATGGCCCTGTGCGTGGGGTCGCCTTTTATTTCAAGCGGTAGTAAGGTATACTGTTCATAGATCGCCATGGCTGTTTTCCTGATGCGGGGGCGCATTTGGGTGTACGCCTGTTGTAAATTATCCTCTCCGGCGTCCTCGATCGCTGCAGCGTAAGTATTGATGGCTGCTGTCACAATACGATCCCAGAAGGTAGGTTCTGCCTCACTTTCCACGGACGTAGGCTGACTATCTGAGGTCAAGCTCTCCGTATCACTAGATAGACTCTCAGCAATCTCTGCTTCGGTATCAGTCGATACACTCTCAGCAGTCTCTGTATCAGCATCCGCCTCAACGGACTCCTCGGAGTCTTCAATCCCATGTATATTTTTCTGGTGTCGCATCATATCGTAATGTCTGGTGAACGTGCGTTCGCACTCAGAGCAAATATAAGCCATGCTGACGGTTGAACGTCGACTGTGCGTGTTTTTGGAAATACGTTTGCTTTTATAGACAGTAACGCCCATCAACGCTTAGCTTAACGCTTCAACGCCCTGGTGAATTAGCTCAGAAGCTCTGATTTCCATGGAATTGACACCAATTCATCGAAATGCAGTAACGCCCGTC